>JAOYSI010072401.1:0-46303 GCA_025775065.1 Hiodon alosoides
ACTCAAAGGGTAGTATAGTTTGTCCACCCGAGAATAATATTTTTGCAAAATAGATGTCTTCAAATTAATTGAGGCAGAACAGCTTTTGATCACTGCTCTGAATGTGAATACCACTAATGGCATGCAGGGGGATGCAAAACTACAGCCCTCTAGCGTTTGGCCGATTCCAGGTGCTTTGATGTGACCCCTTTAGTCGACGTTTTTGGGGGCTTGCACGTTGCCCTGCTGTGTTTCTTTGTGGTGCTGTTCTCTCTGAGTGTGTTTTGAGTGTCGGTTGGAGAAATTGCAGGGTTTAAACCGGAGACGCACATTAGACAACTATCGTAAGTAGCTCTCCTGTTTATGCCGATCAGCATTCCTTCTGATGATCAATGGGAGAAGTGTTCCATTTCCGGTTCGTCTTTGTTTACTAGGATGCTCCAACCCTGGTCACCAGATACTGCTTTTTGCTTGCATACACTGTTTGTGTTTTCATCCATAACTCCGTTGAGGAAATTATAGTATGAATAGAATGTGAAATTCTACTTGTATATTAAAAACAAATGTATGTAGTAAAATAAAAACATCAGAATTGATTTCTTTTTCAAACGGTTGGTTTTACGTTGGTGGACCGTTGAGCCTGTCCAAGCAGCAGGTATGATACACTTTTGTTTGGTCAGCAGAAGTGAAGCTCTTTGTGTCCGCTGTTCTTTGCCCAAGTTATCCAGCGCTGCACCTTCCAGAAAAATATGGAGAAAAGGTCTTTTGTCAAAAGTATCCCAGGAATTGTCCCACGCCACCCCCCCCCTCCCCCTTCCGCTACTTCTAGGTTCTAGGTTCCCGGAATTCATCAAGTGCATTTTTTCCCCCCCTTTCCTTAAATGCCTTGAGCCAAATAGGTAAAACTAAATCTGCTCGGCAGAATCAGTGGGCTTTGAGTTTTGATTTTTATTTATTTTTCCCCTCTGCAGACCATCTTGATTCAAAACGTCTACAATAACCCCCCAAAACAGTGCACAGACGGCCGACGGCTCTCACTGTAAGTCCCATTATTCCACAGGTCTGTTAGACATAGGGGTACCGAAATCTCGCTCCCTCTTCCCCTACCTACCTAAAATTTAACAAGGAGTAGGCAGACATTTGAGGGGCTGCATCAGCACTGTTGGCAGCTAACCCTCGTGCAGGTCATGCCAGAGATGGCATGATGTTCTTTTAAGCCGTCCTTATTAGACTATTGTCCTCAGCACTTTTTTATGGAGCTGTGCTGCCCATTCCCCCCCCCCCCATATCATTTGATTTACAGTGGAATGTTTTTTTAATATATATTTTATTGCTGAACCTTTATTTGGACACGTTCACCTGCCCTCCCTCAGCATCCCGTCTGCCCTTTGTGGGTCCTTTAAACATGTTAATGCGACGTATCCCAGGATGACCAAAGAGCTTAATAGTTTTGCTAGAATGGAGTTTCTGCGCTTGTTTAATTGCCTCCTACAAACTTCCTCCATGACTCGGAGGTATGTCAAAGGCACTGTTGAATGATGTAGAACTGTCAGGGCGTGGAGAGAACGCTAATCAGGCACTCTGCGGCGGCCCGAACGGTTTACACGTAGTACCACTGCCGTCCTGCCGAAGCGGGACATTTTTCTCACCCAGGTGGGTTTTGCGATTGACCGCGCTTTTGAGCCCATGCCAAGAGCTAGTCGTTTGGAGGATCGCATGAGAGAGGCCGTGGGTTCTGTCACTGGAATTACATCCTGCTCTAACTGTGTTAAGCATGTTATTAAACAAGGAACTCGGAACAGATGAGAGCATAATGCAGGGAATGCATGGTCTTCTAGAACCCAATTCATTTACTGGCAAAGCCATCTGTCCCTATTGATAATCTAGTACATGGTCCAGTATAAAATAAGTTGTTCTGAGTTCCTCATGGTACCAGTTTCCAAGACTGGGGATTCTACTGATCTCTCTTTCAGCGCTCATAGCCCCCGTTTGGAAACCAGGTAAGGTAACCTGAACTGTTGCTTTTAACTTTTTTGGTTTTGTGTTTCAGACCATTGCCCTCTTGAACATATACCGTAACCCTCAAAACACCGCCCAGTCTGCTGATGGTTTACGCTGTAAGTTCCAACTCCTTTGCTGGAGCCTGCGCCGTTGACTTTAAATGACTTCTGCTGTTTATTTTTTGTAAACCTTTTGATTTCCCCCCCCCCCCTTATCTGGAGTACTGCATTCCTCTCTCCCTGCTCTTTTTAGGGTTAGTCATAGCATATTGGATTGCAACAATAGCACAAGGTGACCCAGACCCATGTGAAACTGTCTTGACAAATACATGTAATTGGTCTCCTTAAATGACCAGTTTGTCCATGATCTACATGTGGCTTCATAAATGGGTGATGTACAGTTATTTTGCACTGCTTGAAACGGATGCTATATCATCCCTTTTCCTGATAAAATTCGTACTAAAAAAGTACTACTTTTGAATTCACAGTGGAATGTCGACTACAGAGCTGAGAACAGACGGGTTCATTAAGCTGCGTTTACATGCGTTTTCCTGGAATGCATGGTGTGAAAATGTGATTTGAGGAATAGAGTTGTTCGAGCATGATGGTGTAGGCGTGCTGACATTTGATGATGCAAATGCCACACTGACAAACTGCATTAAGATTTTTAGTTCTTGATTAACCTGACTGGCTATAAGCCTTTAGTCTACATGTACATATGGCTCTACAGTGAAAAGCATTTACTTAAAATTTTCCTGTAAAGTAACTTAAATAAAATACTAAAGTTGGCTTTCTTATGTTCCAATTTATCCAGATTTTGTGCTAAATTAACCAGGAAATGCCACATGCGTGACTTATTTGGAGTTCATATTATAAGATTCCTTGAATTCCTTGAAATTCTAAAAAATAATATCTTCAGAATGAACTATGTCCTGGAAAATGTTTTAGTGGCCATTGGTTATTTTTGTTTCTCTACTTGGGTGTTTTTAAGCTTTCCATAGTATGTATGTTAATATTTTTTATAGTAATTGGTATTACTGTAAAATAACAAGTTAACGGTTGTCCTTAAGTATCAAATTGATCACCCTCAAACATAATAAAGTATGCAAATTTAACAATGTACCACCTTTTTCTCTTTATCCACATGGGGTCACTACCACATGGTGATTTTCACAGTAGTATTAAGCAATGGTTTGAGAATTGAAATTTGAAACTTCAAATTTGAGTTTGAAACGCTAACCCTAGTGTTAAACGGAATAGTCTTGTGTCTTCAATATTAGAAGATTTCGGTCTGTCAACTTCTTGCCACTCTGATTGGCTGGTTTCCCTTTTGTTTTTAGGTGCCGTCAGCGATGTGGAGATGCAGGAGCATTATGATGAATTTTTTGAGGTGAGTGGTGATGTTGGGATGTGCTAGTAAAATGCGGTTTATTAACTTCTGATCATTCTACAAGTCTCTGTGTCAAACTGTTGATGCATGTTGAGCATTGTAATGAAAATGGCCTTAACTGGTGTAATTTCTGGGTTGTTTCTCTGGAAGTGCTTGGTGTTGGCACATTGAGGAAGACTCAAATTATACTACTGTTTTTGTCGGGGTCTAAAAATGATTGGTGCATCTTATCTAGGATACAATTCAAACTTTGTCACTAATAAGTCTCTCCCTACGTAGGAGGTGTTCACAGAGATGGAGGAGAAGTATGGAGAAGTGGAGGAGATGAACGTTTGCGATAATTTGGGGGATCACTTGGTTGGGAATGTATACGTAAAGGTGAGGCTTTAGGTATTTTGCACTTTAAGGATTAATGAGCTGTTTGAGGGGTTATTTTCCAAAATGAATCGGTCTTTGTAAATTAAATCTCATTCGTGTTAAATGATTGGCAGTTCCGTCGTGAGGAGGATGCGGAGAAGGCAGTCATGGACCTGAACAACCGTTGGTTCAACGGGCAGCCCATCCATGCCGAGCTCTCCCCTGTCACAGACTTCAGGGAAGCCTGCTGTCGCCAGTATGAGATGGGGTCAGTATCTCCATCTCTCTTCCCTCCTACTAGCTCTCAGATTAATACTCGTTCAGTTGGTTATCGCCAGGGAATTACTCAGTGGGGTCAAACCCAGAGGAATTTTATCACTGCTTGCACTTGCCTTCTTAGAATGAGGAAAAGCTTGTTCTGCTCCAGAAGCCAGGCCGCCTTGCATAATGCAGCATTGTGGAACAGCTACAACGTGGCTACTCACTAACTCAATTCAGTGTGTACTCCGTAATGCTTTTTTTTTTTCCCCTTCCTTTCAGTTGCTGACATGTCAGCTGAGTGTAGGGTGTCTGCTAATCCTTAATCTTAATTAAAATTTGAGCTAATTCAGGCATTATGGTGTTAGAAAAAACAAGCGCTGTACGCACTGCACTGGTACATATAATCAAAATGCAGCCTTCTCTGAGAGCATGATAATTTCTTTGACCTTGCCCAAGAATTACTGCAGTTGCGCATGACACGTTCACCTGTTAGTGTGGAGCTATCGTGTAATACTATAAAGTAAACGAAACGTGTTAACTGGTCTAGTCATGGATACCGAGGTAGCTTGCTAAATTTATTGGATCCGCCAGCATGGATAATCAAATTGCACTCGCGCTAGCTAATAATGTTATCAAATTCAGGTGAAGACCACGGTCCCTCCTAGCATTTCCTATGGTACAATATGAAGTGTCTGGTGCCCAAGTTAATAATTTCTATTATAGTCCAATAATTCCATATGCAGGAAATTATTTAAGTTTCTATATCCCACTCGTTTTAAAAAGTCAATGATTATCTGAATAGTACAAATTTATTTTATTCCTATAGTCTTTTTCAAAATTGATATTTAAATCATTCTATTGTGCAATTGCTATATTTGCTCTGATTGGTTTCTTCGCCATTCACACTGGTGTTAAAAAGGTCTTAGACTCAGATTATATATTTTACATTGTGCAGGTAACCTGTGGGTATTTTGGCAAAGGGCAGGGATTCATTGGTGTGGCCCAGGATTTTATACTTGTATTACAGCTGGACAGAAGTATTCGCACATTTTCCTAAAGGAGGCTATTCTACAGTATTGGATTGGCCATCATAGCCAGATGAGACATTTCTCACAGGTGACATTGAATGGAAAGAAGTGCTTAGGAGACAAAGTAACTGCTGTTAGGCCACTTTTTTTGGCGAACAGCAAGATTTGGATCACTTTGGGGGGGGCGACTTCATTTTTATAATTAAAAATTAAATCATTTTTGTGCATTGTCAACATTTGGTGCAGCGGTGGCCTGTTTGGAACACTGTTGAGGCTGAATTAATACCATTTCCTCTCCACAGAGAGTGTACCCGAGGTGGCTTCTGTAACTTCATGCACCTGAAGCCCATCTCTCGCGAGCTCCGCCGGGAGCTCTATGGACGCCGCCGGAAAAGGTATGCCTGACAACGGAGTGGGTTCCAGTCCCTGCTCAAGTTTATACTCTTTACTCTAATGTTAATGTAAAAAGGTTGGTTATTAACAATAAGTTCCGAAGCATTTGAGACATGGCTGTCACGTAAGTAGATGGAAATCTGTAGATGGTCACGTGGAAACGGGTGTTGTGTTAATGTATGAATTGCCTCTTATTTGCACAGGCCCCGCTCTCGCTCCCGTGAACGCCGTTCTCGATCCCGGGACCGAGGCAGGGGTGGTGGCCGGGATCGCGAGAGGCGGCGGTCGAGGGACCGCGAACGGTCTGGACGATTCTGAGCTGAGCCACCTTTCATCTGTCCATCTGAAGTGAATTGTCTTCTGAACAACCAAAACCCATTTGAAATGTTTAACCCATTGTTTTTTTTGTTTTTTGTTTTTTTTTAAGAAACATAAACCTTCCTTTCTCAATAAAACAACTTTGTAGTGATTCTATACTGTGTTTTTTTTTTTTTTCTTCCTGCCTAGATTAGAATTTTATAAAGTTTCATGTGCCAAGAGTTAATTTTTCTTTGTACAGTTTCAAGGGAATGGTTTTCATATTAATGCTGTAAAATGCTATCAGGGTGTGCATCTGTGTTTTGATTTAAATAAATCTCTTCCTTTTAGTTCCGCTGCTTCCTTTACTCCCTCCCGTAGCCTATTTTCCCTGACACAGATGTGATTTCAGTAATCGCCATAAATTGTAGAAAAGTCAAGCTTTCAACTCCTGTTATCACTCTAGGTCAAATTTAGGGCAGTTTTTGTAACCTTATGAGAAGTGTGTGTGCCATGAATATATACTAAGGTGTTTGTAGAATGGTTTGCCATGGGCCAACAATTGCCAAATCGTTTAGGTTTTAATGGCTGGAGTAAAAACAAAAAAGTCGTACTAGCAGTCTTGGTGACCTTCCAATGCCACTCGCCCGAGTTTGTGTACTTACGAACTCGTCGAGAGAATCAACACGAGTAATTTCCGATGTTTACTCTCGCTGCCATAATGAGTCGCCGATGTATGAGAGAAACACGTTTACAAAAAGGGGTGGTGTTGCGCATGATAACGGATTGACGATAGTTGATCGTAGAAACGCACCTAAAATTTGTGTTTGTGATGGGCGTTTAACAAACGACAGACTGTTCTGCAAATATTACTTACGGTATATAACTGACAACGAAGCTGAAAGGTATCATTTGGTCATTACTGAGTGTATGAATCACGACGCTACTCCAAATACTTACAAAACGTACTTAGACCACATGTTTCCAACTTCACGTAGCAGGCGGAAGCAAAAAGAAGGCACGAACCAGTTCTGAAGTCTGATTGGATAGCAATGTCAAACCGACGCCCCTATTGAAACCAATCACTGCACGCAGCAAAGATGGCGACTCAAAAATGATAGGCTAGGTTCCTAGATCTTTAACTTGTTAGAGGAGGTTCAGACTCACGTTAAAATAAAGCGGTAGCGTTTACTGGTGTTGGAACACATTGCATCATACCAGCCACGACATCTTACAAAGCGGTAAGACAAAGCTCATAGCTCCTTTATTTGTTTTATTCGGTAAAAACGCGACGATCCTTTATGTTCAACAGTATCAATTATTATAGGTGGTTTTATTTGTTAATTTGTCTCAACAAAACGCATACCTAACCCTATTTACCGATCTTGACGGTACCGTCCGTAGCGAATTTTGCCGTGGTATCGCAGCTGATTTTATTACATATTAATATTTCTGTCACAAGGGGGAATATGCAATTTCTGTAGTTGGTGAGCATCTGAAGCCTGGGTAGAGAGCTACCTCGAAATAAAATGATGAAATAGTTTGTACGTCACATCATCACTATCTAGTCGCTAGGTTATTACGCAGATTAGTTTCGCATATGAAGCTGCATCGTTTTCACAGCTAGCTAATAAACTACCCATTTATATATCGGACTCAAATTTGAAAATGTGTTTGCTAGTTACCTTTGGAAATAATGGAAACATCTACAGAAGCAGTGTGACTAATTTAACCGAAGAGAACACCTGGCTAGATTCTTTTAATCGGAAAACAATTCAGTGCTGTACTAATCACTGTCGTATTAACAATTTCACAATTAATCTTGATACTTCATATGGTTTGTTCTCGTGTTGGCTACGCTTGGTCAACCTAATGTTTTCTTTTTTGCTGTTGAGCTAAAGCTCAAATGAGTTAAATTAGTTTTGTTCCGATTTCCTCAGTCACGTGCCAGTGCCAATTTTAGATAAGGAAAACTCTTCGTAAAATAACTGTTTAACCACCTATACTTTACTTTATTTTGTATTGTACCCAACGCGATGCTTTTTTTTTTTTTTTTTTTTTACACATTTAAACTGCTCGTCACCTGAAGTTGGCTAGTTACGATGACATTTCTAACAGACACCACTGCTGCAACCGTAATTACAACATTCGAAACAACTAGCAAACACCTCCGACAGCAGTTGAATTATATACAGCTAATTTTTAACTTGTTTTCAGAGCTGGTTAATTTAGCAGCTTAATAATGAAATATCAAAACACCAATTTTAGGTGCAATAGTTAGCGGGGGTTTGCACAGATGTACAGCAGGATCGCTTATAGTGGTGACTGGGGTTAAGATTTAACTGGTGACATTCGTTCCTGCTGAAGTTTATTTTTCTTTTGTCGAAGTTTTTTCACTACTTGTGGTTTTTCGCCATTTTTATTAAATGTACAAAATTAAACATTACTTTTTCGTTGGAAATTATGCTGGTAGCATACGTTTTACTGTGGCTAGATCGTGGTACTTCTTACTGTTTGTCTTTCCGTTACCTTTTATTATTCCATCAAAATCCTAGAGATAGTGCTGAAAAATAATAAGGATTTCATTGTGCTGTGTTTCAATATTCTGGTCCGATAATGGTGTCAGAAGGCTGATGATGGATTTTTTCAGGCTCACGGTTTTGTGAAGACAAGCCCTGAGTTCCTGCCGGTCTTCCAATTCCAAATTTTCATATCGCAGACTCTTAGTCTTAAGAGTAGCCCAAAGTACGGGACACTTATTTTTTTCTTTAATTTCAAACCAATTTAATTTGAGCGTTCGAAAACTAGGATGTCCGGCTAATAGGGGAAGGTCTCATCTCTACAGCCTCCCAAGTGAGTGTTTTTTTCACTCTTAAGGATGAGCACTTTATCATTTCTGAAATTAAAGAATCTACCGAAATTACCGATTCAATTCATTTCCTGCATGTTTTGTTTTTCATGATTTCTATTCTGTAGCTTCAGTAAAGAAAATATTCTACTTTACAAGTTTGCAAATGCCGAGTTATACACAGCCAATTGTAACAGAGTAGTACGTGTGACTGCAAGAAGGATTAAATGACGAGAAAATGAATTAATCGGCGGGTGGTCTCTCTGCAACAAGATTTTAAGACTTTTTAGTCAGTAGAGTCAAATTTTAGTCAATTTATTGAAAGCAAAGAAGCACCGGCCACGTGGACCAGGGGTTTGTGCAGATTAGAGTTCCTAAAGGAAAATTTAAATGTTATAATTTTCAATTTCAGTGGCGTGAATATGCCGCTCCAGTGTTTCACTAGGAGTTTCCAAATTCACTTCAGGGAAGTTTGGCTTAAGCAACTAGTGCTAGACTAGTCTGTTGCCATCGTTTGTGGTGCTGGGGGAAAAAAATGATGTTGGCAAGCAGTTTCTTTGACTGATCCTCCACATAGCCCTACAGCCACCCATCGTGCTCATATGGCTCTGTTGTGACTTCCTGGCTTGGTCCCGTAGGCTTTTTCTCTTGCATGCCAGTAGAGGATTGCGTTGCAGCAATGATTGCTACTAGGTGGCTAAATTACTATTTATAGGAGTTGTAGTAGAATTAACATCAAGTGACACTTGCAGCAGCAGCAGCATTCGTAGTAAGATTTTAATTTGACTGTTAGTACTGCCAAAACCCAGTATTATAGTAACGAAAGAGCAGGCCTCCAAACGTTTGAGGATATTGTTCTGTGTGTTAACTAGACAAGGTCTGTTTTGGGTTTTTTTGTTGTGTTTTTCTTTTCTTCTTGGCAGTATTAAGACTGTCCAAATATAACGAGCACTACCCAAACAACGTCTATCTTCTGCCAATCATGCTTCTGCGGTAGCAGTGTTGTATTCCAACTGTTGTAAAGATCTTTTAATCTCTTACCTATTAGTAGTTAGTGTTTTACTGAAATTTATTTTTTAATTTTTTTTGTATGGAAAAAACCTGTGGGGAAAAAATGATGATGTCTTTTAAAAGGTTCAGTAATTCGTAGTTTGGCCTTTGATATGGAAGGACTTTGGTATTTGATATCTCATTATGGAGCAGGTGTTTTCTGATATTGTAGGTGTGTCAGACTCTGCAGTTTCAATTGGTGTTTGTTCATTCTTTCTTTATTCTCACTGTGCTGACCCACTGCAAATTAAATGTGGAATGTGTGTAGGTGGCCTGACGTTTTGCTTCACGTTTTGCAGCCGATTCACAGGTGTGTTTAGTTTATGTAACTTTGCCAAATAACAAGACAACCAAACCAGCCTTAATTAAAGCTTTCCTCTTTTGTGGCATGTTATGCAAAGTTTGATTGATAAAACACCAGGTGACTTAAAAACAAAACTTTAATAATTGCTTCCCAGTGGGCTTGGAGGACCTCTGAACCACCCCTAGTTTTCGATTGAAAGAAACGGGGTAGGAATTAAATTTAGCCCTACATCATTTGTGGTTCTACATCCTGTGCTTTCTCCTTGGCATTCTTGGTTCTTCACACATGCGCTTGTTTTGTGTTTTAAAAATCACCATATGTGGATGAGCCTCCACTAACAATCTACCAGTGGGTACTCAATCTTGGTCCCTAAGGTCTGGGGGTTTTCATTCCACCTGTTTTTAAACTTATTGTTTTTGCTGTCTTGTTTTTATTTATTTATTTTTTCTTTTCTGCCTGTAACTTTGGCCTAAAATCCTACACGTGTTGTGTACATGTGTCGAGATTTTGCTTTATATATTGCATCAAGGTTTCTGCTAAAGCTCTCATGGTCTGTTTTAAGAGATTCTTGCCTTTTGACCTAAGATGGTGGGAAAATCGGCATGCCCTGCCCCATATCGGGCTGTCCAGTGATGACCTTTTGGGACGGGGGGCAAATGTCTGACAGCTGATGCTGTCCTGGACGGCCATAGGAAAGATGAGAACTGCTCTGCTGTTTCTCCAGTTGTCTGAAGATCGTTACATGGAGCAAAGGTGCCAGTTTGGGGGGGGATTTGGATTGAACTCCCAGTATAAATGCATGTTGGGTCTAGAGTAAAGCTGTGTTTTCACTAGCAGTGGTAAAAAACAAGTGCTCTCTTGCGTCTGCATGTTTTTAAATCCTTAGACGAATGTAGAGGGATTATCTGATTATGATGTGGGTCTGTGGCAGCTGATTAGCTTGAATTATCCGTACAAGTTCCCGCTTCACTGAAACTGAAATGAATCACATACTAAATATCATTTCTACAGATTTAAAGTGATGCAAGATCTTTATTTTTGGATAAAGATCAAAAAAACTTATAATGTGGAGAATAACGTGCTGTGGTTTGTACCACAGTTGAATCTCGATTGGAGACCGAGGGGATCACACTGTAGTTCATTTGGTGTTTCTATGATCGGTGTTTTGCATTGTCGTGTGTGTAGAAATGGGAGTCAACCTTCTGTTGTCCATCTCTGCTGTAAAACTTCTTTGCTGGCATCTGTTAACCTGGTACTGGTTAAAGGGACATTATAAATGTCAATCCTCTGAGTTCTACTGATGTACATACCCCTTAGTTAATCCCTGTGTTTAAGTGAGAGTGCTGCATAGAATGACCTCTTCCCAGTTTCCTCACGCATTAGTACTGGTTTCCTATCAACATGTCAGGATAACCAATCCCCCCCCCCCACCCAAGAAATAAAGTGGTGGGGGGTTGGGGTATTGATAGCCATGTAAAGAAAGATCATCTTGTCTGTCTAGTAAATCTTGTGATTATCATAACATATAATGACTAATGTGGATTCAATGGGCATGATGAAAAAATGGACCTTGACAGAACATGTTTTCTTTCCAGTGACGACAATGTAACATAATTCCAAATGGAGGTTGGGTGTAGTGATATTGTGGGGTTTAAAGAAGTAAGAATGAGGTGAATCAGTTGTCCTGTCCTGTATTGGATTAAGAGCTATAATGACCCCAAAACTTCCCTCAGGTGAACAATGCCTTCGGTTCCGTCCAGCAACGAGAACAGTAGCCTGGCTCCCACCTGCCCTCATGCTGCCAAGATGCACAAGAGCGCAGAGAGCAGCGAACACATCCAGGACGGACCCATCCAGGTCAACGGGGATGGGAGCAATGGGGAGAGAAATTGGATCCGTCCAGACCTGCCCAGCAAGTGCACCTGGAAACTGGGTGTATTGCCCTCTTTGTCCCCGCACTCCCATCCTGAAAGGTATCTGCCTCCCTCCACTTTGCCCTCTCTCGCCTTGCTCTTCTACTCAGTTCTTCTACCTCCCTTCCGTATGGTCTTTCTCCGTTTTAACCCCCTCACCCCTTTTCTACTATGACAAAACCTCTTGGGTTTCTAAGTGTTTGCGTATTTACCTACCGTTCCTTGAGTGGACATACTAAACAAGCCAGGTGGGAGGAGTCTGCAGTCATATTGGAATTTCCCTATTTCCTAAATGGGGCAGAGGGAGAGTTGTATGGATAGTTTGAGGATTCGGTATGATGCATCAGTTTCCACTGTTTTAAGCAGTCCAGAAATTGGGGTGGGGCGGTGCAGTATGTTCAGTGTCTTTTCACTTGCCCAGTCTAGTGGCTTTGTAATCAACGCAGAAAATGGATGAATGAATTACCCCTTATCACTCGGTGCAGAACTACGGAGCCTTTTATTTTTATAGTAAATGCTACACTCCTTTCACCAGGTAAATTAAGTTTTGACTGCGTTTTATTTTAGTAAATTCACATTGAACTGAAGACCGTGTTTGTCTGTTTTGCTGATAAATTGTAAAATATAAAACTTTTCAGTTATTCATTCAGCTTAAGTAATGCAATTTGTCAGAATACCCATCGTATTCTTGGGGGGCTCGTGCCATTTTGAACTCTGTATTCTGCCGGGGGACAATGAAAGTACAAAGTCATACTTGCTTCATTTTGACAGGGCAGAAGTTCCCAGAATCCTTCCCAACATCCTGTGGAAGATCGGGGACACCCCTCTAGTACGCATCAACAAGATAACCAAGGCCTTCGGATTGAAGTGCGAGCTGTGTGAGTGCTTATGCTCTAAATGTGTAAAATTGTATTGGTTGGCAAATTTCAGTAATATAGGAGACCCGGTTGCGATCTAATATTTGACTGGCGGATATGTCATGTGGTACTTACCAGTCGGGGAAAAGTTTCCAGCAAGTATGCTAGTTCCTAACCCGTGTTTGATTTAATAATAAAACAAACTAAATAAAACTAGTCGTGTTATAAAATCTCTATCTGACTGAATATGGTTAAGTTGCCATGATACTGAATAAGCCTATCTATACCTAGAAAACCTATGTTATTCCTAGAACCATAGAAATTGTGACAGTGTGGGTGCAGGCTGCTAAGATGTATTTGCGGATGTCGTGATCCGGTTGTTGGGAATTTCTTGGGAGTCATGAAGATGTGGCAGCAATTGAGCACAGTTGACGAAGTTGCAGTCCACAAAGTTAATTACGAGTGTGCAACCACATCACATCGCACCTGGAGACGGCCACATCACAACAGGATCAAGATGGAGTCTCCCATCTATTTCACTTGGACCTTGGTTGCGAGTTTCACTAATCAAATAGAATTTGTGTATTTAACAGTTAAGACTTTTAGAACATCATTAAGTTAAATTTGATCTGGTCAGACCTGTGGAATTCTGACTACTTTGCACTTTAACACTCTGCAGTGTCACGGATACATTTGAACACATTCAGTAATCGTAGTTTTGCAATCAATGTGAATCATGATACAGTAATATGACAGCTGTATCGATTGGTGTACCAGTTAATATATTGATTAAAATTGATAGTTTATGTGATCATGTATAAATATATGGTTAATCAAAAGGTGAATGTATAAAAACAGGCCTTCGGTTAGGCCCTTCAATCTTAAACAGATTGTTTGTCGACTGTGTAAAGTTTTTAAACGGTTCAAATTTTGGATCTGTTGGTTCTGGCATAGTGGCTAATAACCTTGTCTGTAGCTTACTAGTTTAGGGTCAAAAGAGAAACTTTTGCTTCAGTAACTTTACATTCCGTTTTGAAGATATTAATGGAATCCAATGAAATTCTCTTAATTTGATCATCTGATACACAATAAGGATGATGATTAAGAAATAAGTTACAAGATATCTACAGTTGCATTCCTATCTTAAATGCTTAGTTTTGAATTCCATGGATGGAAGATTTTGAACCAGTGACATCCATAACTTTGAATGTAGCAACTGGCTCCTGCGCTGTGTGTGTTGGCAGAACTCTTTCAATAGACTTTTGGTGGAATTAGGGCTGACCTTTTATGTACATGCTGTTGCTTTCCCACTGCAGATAAGCTTCCCTCAAGGCTTTCATTGTTTGCCAGAGGGCCAGAGGGCATAATCTGCAAAGTATCCCTTTTACAGGAAGGGAATCCTTCAGCGCCAGGCTGTGCGGTGGTCACAGGGTTTGGGAGGTCTGGGTGTTGGAAGCGAAGTGTAGCTTGTGAGTGTGGGGAAGTGGTGAAGGTGTGTGTCTGTCTGTCGTTTGGACAGGCAGGCCTGATCCTCCAAAGGCAGATCGTGAATTCTAATGCTAGTGCTAATTTCACTTGAAATTGTTCCAATGCCAGCGTCAGTCACCTATGCACTCAAGTTGTTTATTATCAATTGCCTATCGATTGGGGACGATGACGTTTAAAAGGAACAGTTTATAGCAATGGCATGCACATTCCTTCTCTCTAAATGTTTAAAATTGACCTTCCTTGTGTGTGTTCTCTACTTCACACCAAGGAAGTGTCACATGGTGCTGTCCTGTTAATGAATGCTTTTTAAGCAGTTAATCGCATTTAAGTCAAGCCTTTGTTAAATGCTAAATACTGAAAGAGGCCATTCCTAGACCTCTTAACCTTCATGTGAGCCGGATTGGTCCTTCTCAGTCTGATCCCTTGAAAGGGCCAGAATTGGTGCCAAATAGTTTATAGGAGCGGGTGTGTGACCTTTAGGGCCTTTCACCTCTGAAATTTGAAAAAGTGCTTCTGTCATTCCTCTCATTCAAGCTATACGCAGTCTGAGGTCATAGACAGTTTACTACTGGACTTCTGTTCTTTTTTCCAGTAATCTGGTTGGATATTATTGTATCCCATCTTGCACTTCAAACGCCTCATCAACCTAATTAGGAAGGCCAGCTAATTAGGAAGCTGTCTGTTATTAGAATTGCAGCTATTGTGTCACAGCAGGGTAGTTAGTTAGTTTATTTATTTAAACTGTGAAATGACCCAACACCAGCTTCTGTACACAACAGTGCACAGAACACAGCCTGGCCGTGATTGGTGAAAGTGTGCTTCCGTGTGTCAGTTATTTACATATGTAAATAAAATAAAAACATCACAATTCTCTCTCTCTCTCTCATGCAGTGGCCAAATGTGAGTTCTTCAATGCAGGCGGCAGCGTAAAGGACAGGATCAGCCTGCGCATGGTGGAGGACGCTGAACGAGAGGGACTTCTCAAACCCGGAGACACAATTATCGAGCCCACCTCTGGGAACACCGGTATGGGTTCGGCAGGGCCATTCACATCTGCATTTGCTAATTTTCTGTGTTATGGTTTAAGAGAGCGTACTGCCTCGCAGGAGTTGGATCTTATCCTGTGTGATCTCTCAGTAAATACAGGAACATTCGCCGAATAGCCTGACTAACTATGCCATTGTGATGTTAACCTCGGCTGGCCTTTCTTTGATAGAGTAAGCCCACAGAAAGGGACACTGTGTTCAACAGATTCTCCCTCCCCTAGGTATTGGTTTGGCACTCGCCGCTGCTGTGAAAGGCTACCGCTGCATAATTGTCATGCCTGAGAAAATGAGCATGGAGAAGGTGAGGTCACTCCCACTATATTACAAGTCTATATGTATATATGATTGGGCTGGATTCAGTGTCCATTTCCCATTTGTTTGATCATAGTGAAAATTATTGTTCTCTATGATACTGCATCATTTGACGGGTTACTGTAATTAAAGGCCATGATGCTGTATGCTACTTTCTCATTAAGTCTGTTTTGAATGCAATTTTGGCTGCATTTGTATGAAATCGTATGCAATTTCATTGTGTATTCTATGACGGTCTACCAAAGCGTACATCTGTTTTGCAGGTGGATGTTCTGAGGGCCCTTGGTGCAGAGATTGTGCGGACCCCCACCTGTGCTCGCTTTGATTCTCCTGAATCTCACGTGGGTGTGGCCTGGAGGTTGAAGAATGAGATCCCCAATTCTCACATTTTGGATCAGTATCGCAATCCTAGCAACCCCTTGGCTCATTACGATACCACAGCTGAGGAAATCCTGGAGCAGTGTGATGGTGTGGCCTTTTCCCTTCATCATATTTCTGTGTGTGTGCATAAATGATCTGACTTCTGTGGTAGGATGCGTTTTTCTTCTATCTGTGTGCTAAATCTCTAAAGGGCTTTGTCATAGTTGCCAGGGTTTGTCTGTATATTTAATTATGTTTGTCTGTCAGTTTATTGGATTAATAGATTTAGACATCTTTCTGTTTGGCTCTGTCCTCCCGCAGGGAAAGTGGACATGTTGGTGGCTGGGGCCGGCACAGGGGGCACCATCACAGGTGTTGCCCGCAAGCTCAAGGAGAGATGCCCAGACATCAAGGTTAGTCTCAAATGGATCACGTCTGTTTCATGTCTGGGTTTTTCTTCTCTATTAATTGGCATTGAAATTTTTGTGTGAGGAGAGTTTTGTAATGACGGGAAGGTTATGTCGGTCTACTGTTCTTTACGGTTGGCCCTTTGTTTACAGTAGCTTTATCTTTGTTTATGACTTTGGACCATGTTATCAATACTGACGTTAAAGGGGGCTGGAATGATTGTTTATTAAATGTTCCTGTTTTTCTTAACGCTTACATTGTCTTTGTCAGATTGTTGGTGTAGACCCTGAGGGCTCGATTCTGGCTGAGCCAGAGGAGCTGAACAAGACTGATAAGACCCAGTACGAGGTTGAGGGAATAGGATACGACTTCATTCCCACTGTGCTTGACAGATCTGTGAGTCATTGCTAGTTTGCTAGTGCTTTGCAACCGGTAAAATGATCTCTCGCCTATTGCATGCAGCAACAAAGGAATCTCACTCCTTAAGCACAGCAACTGCATGCATACCTTGCAAGACATAAAGCATAATGCACGCCACAAATGGAAGGCATATAACATTAAAAACCATGCCGTTTTGGCTTGGTCATTTTGTCTTTACGTCTCTGAGTGTAAAGACTGGCAACGTACCTGGTTTAACCGCCAGTATATTTGTGGAGATGGTGTTGGAGCGTATCTGAGGATTCCCTGAGCTCAGAGGTGTACGTTTCTGTCAGGTTGTGGACCGCTGGATCAAGACCAATGACGAGGAGGCCTTTGTCATGTCCCGCATGCTCATTAAACAGGAGGGGCTCCTGTGCGGTACGTACTTTTACTTGCCCTCCCTAATTACCCGGCATGTTACTCGGCTCTGTCAAAACACCTGAGAGTGTGTAGGTTTAGCCTGGACTAATTGGATGGTGGTGGGGTGATGGATTTTTGAACACCAATATGAATGGTGTTTGGCTATACCATGACCGCCCTGTGACCGTGAGTTTCTTCGCCCCTCTGCCAGGTGGCAGTTCAGGCACAGCCATGGCTGCTGCGGTGAAGGTGGCCAAAGAACTGAAAGAGGGGCAGCGGTGTGTGGTAATCCTGCCAGATTCCATCCGCAACTACATGTGAGTACCAGCTGTGGCCATTGGGGCATTTAAGGGCATTTAACAGCTGTGCCATTTGGTCTAGTTTGCTGTTTCAGAATCGGTGAATGGTGTCTGATATGGGTCGGGTTTCTATCCATCTAGGTCAAAGTTCTTGAGTGACAAGTGGATGTTCCAGAAAGGTTTTCTGACTGAGGAGGATATCATGGTGACCAAACCCTGGTGAGATCCTGCTCTTTCTGGGGATGCAGCAGATTCATCTCCCCCCTCCCCTTATGTTCCCTTGTGAGGATTTTGTAGATGGCTGAAGTCTTCTGTAGAATTCTCTGATGCAGAGCAGAACCAGAACTAATGGTTCCTTCAGTAATGGCAAGGTATCCAGGTTTCGGTTGCAACAAAGCCTCCCCAAACCATGACTCTGCCACCACCACTATGCTTGCCCATTGGTAAGCGGTTCTTACTGTGGAATGCAGTGTTTGGTTTTCTCCTGGCATAATGGGGCACATGATTTCATTGTTTAAAAATGTCTGGTTATAAGTCTTTAGTCCATTAACAGTAAAGGAACCATACATTTGGCGCTAAGCAAGAACTGTGGGTATACACGTGGACCCCATGTCCGCCAAATCTTCCATGGGTGATACAGTTGTCCTGTCCACTCTTTCTCCAGGTGGTGGAACCTGACTCTGCAGAGCCTAAATCTGTCTGCCCCTCTGACTGTGCTGCCTTCTGTATCATGCCAGAAGACCATCAAGATCCTAAAAGAAAAGGCCTTTGACCAGGCCCCTGTGGTGGATGAGTCTGGGTGCGTTCTTTTTGGGTTAGGGGACAGGTTGTGGTGATCTGCTGGCCGTTTTCCTAAATTTCTAGAGGCCATCCGATTGCCACAGGGCCGAGTGATCACATTGCACATTTGGAGATTATCATTTGCTGTAATTTGAGTAAGTTGGTGGCAATGTTATTTCTGGTCTCGTTGGGCATGTCCAACTGCATTCCTCTTGCTGCAGGCTGATCCTTGGCATGGTGACCCTTGGGAACATGCTTGCCTCAGTGCTTGCAGGAAAGGTGAAACCATCAGACACTGTGAGCAAGGTGCTGTACAAGCAGTTCAAACAGGTGAGTGCCCTAGCTCACCTTAGCCCCTTTTTCAAACGGGGAGTGATTTGGTGTATCCACCCCTGTTACCTGGATAATATGTGAGGTGTCGGGCAGAGAGAGAATGTCATCTTGGGCAGGGGAGAGGGAACTGTCATTGCTGGATTTTAAAAGGTTACGGTGAAGGTATTGCAACCATGTCTTGACACCATTTCCTGCCTCTGTCCAGGTGCGTCTCACCGACAACCTAGGAAAACTTTCCAGAATCCTGGAGACTGACCACTTTGCTCTGGTGGTACATGAGCAAATTCAGTGTAAGTCTTCCTCTCTGCTTTCTTAAGCATCTGGGCCTGTCTCCTGTAATTTCCTCCGTTCTGTCTCGATGTTGTACCCTAGAGCACAGAAACAACATAACTTTATCCATTCATTTTCCACATTTTTAGTTGTCCTCTTTCCTTATTTATTTATTTTTGCACACTTGCGATCTGCCCAGGGGGAATAAAGGTATAATGAACAACACCCCCCCCAAAAAATATTTTCCATCTGCTAGGTGACCAAGTGTGTCATAGTTGTAGCCCAGTGCTTGTGCTCCCAAGACCACAGGGTTCTGATAAAATGACACCTGGTCCCCCCTCAGGTAACTCACCTGATAACACCTGATACACACGCTATCTAGTGCTACAGAGCACAGCGTTTTGCATCATTTCTGTCGTAACTTGTTATGCCTTCATTTCTTTTCACAAGTTCAATTGTGGCACAAACTAGATAAGCTCTGACGAATAAAATTATTTAAATTTTGCTTTCCCATAGCCTTGAAAACAAAGGCTGGATGTAAGTATTTTTGGTTGGGTGTAATGTTTCTATGCCTGAACCGTTTTATTTTTTTATTAAAAGAAGCAATCTGTTCCCCAAATCTATTTAGAAAAGTCCAGTAGACTTGGTCATGAAATGACCCCTGCAGGAAAGCAGGTGAATGAGGCTAGCTGGTGTCCTAAAAGCAGCTTTGGTTGACCATCATCCCATGGATACACTTCTGCTGACCTCTGGTGGCAGTAGTGGGGAATGGGCGGACACATGGTCTGATCAGAGCGCAATTGGGCAAAAATATTTAAATACCTGTTTTTTTTTTTTTTTCAAAAGCTCTTTGACCCACCTATTATTGATTACGTTGCGTTGCTAGCTATTGGCTGACGCATTGTTGAATCCCAGATGTTTTGTTTTGACGGATGCATACACACTGTGCTTAAATGGAACAGGTACCTCTCACCAATGACATTCTACTGCTGGGCGCAGGACTCCTTTGATTTTGTGATTCAGCCAGTGTCTTCAGTTAGTTCAAGGTGTTCTTAGGCTGTGGTCTTTCCAAACATTAACAATTTATTTGGTGTGATTTAAAAAATAGACATTGTGCTTTGTAAAAATATAGACCCTTGCCGATTTTCCTAATTTTGTTGCTTTAAGTCATGACACTTCAGGAATTCATTTTTAATGCTAGTGCAATTGTTGTACTGCATACATTCTAGTGAATGAGAGGGGGGGGTAAAATTAAGTTTTGTTTGTGAGTATTCAATCCCTTGGAACCATTAAATTAAGGTGCACAAAATTACCTTAATGAGTCACATTTAAGTTGAATGGCCTTTTATCCGTGTTTAATAATGGACTAAAAACACTTGTTTCTAAGGTTTTGAAACTCAAGTGAGGGTTCAACAATTTCTTTTAAAGCATAAATCAGTGGAAGGGTACAAAAAATCATTTACTGAATATATCAACAAGCACATTCTCAGTTATCAAGAAGTGAAAGGTGCATCATTCCACCTAGATAAGACCATGCGGTCCCTCCAAACTGAAAAAAATGTAGGCCACTTTGGTCATAGGAACAGCTTTATCTCCCATGTCAGCTTTTTAAACTCTAAAGTGCTTACCAACAAAATCCTAAACACTCTACAAAGTTGCAATTGCGATCAGATAAGACAAACTTTTTAGTCTAAATGTAAAAAGCCTGTTTTTTTTTTTTTTTGGTGGAAACGGGGCATCTCTCCCAGTGAACAGAATCCCTACTGTCAAGCATGGTGGTGGCAGCATTATGCCATGGGGAATCTTCTAATCGGGAGGAGCTAAAACGCATGTTCTCAGCTTATAAAATGATGATGATCCAAAGCATGTGGTCAAGGCTACACCTAAGTGGCTTAACAATACCATGAGTGGCCCATAAAAAGACTGAACCGGTTCTCTTGGCAATCTAGGACTGAAGATAATTTTTGCTCGAAATTGCTGTCCATAATTGAGAAAAATTGCCAAGAAGAGTGGGTAAAGACTGAAAGTTTGCAAAGTTTTTCCCAAAATGATTACTTTGGGCTAAATATTAAATTCTGTTTCTTTATAGTTTTAACCAACATTTATCTTCTTGCTCAAGTTTTTTTTTTCTTGGACATTCGGGTATTGAATGAGAATATTAATTTTGAAATGGTACATTGTGTGCTGACTGAGCCATATCAGCTGGATAAAATTTTTGATTTTATTTTTTACTTGCTGAATCCATCTCTTCATTTTCTGATTGTGATTGGCAGAGCCACGGTGCACCGTAAGGATTCATCATAAGTAGGGCCTGCAGGAGACTGCATAGCCTACAGTCAGGTCCTACTGTGTCCTGGAAAAGCTTGTTCTAAAGTGTATTTTAGTCTCTTATAGGTGAATGTTACTACTGTGCTTTATTTTTAAATCTCTTCCTCGTCTCCTCTCTCACCTTGCAGACATGGCGGACGGTTCACCCTGCCTGAAACAAATGGTGTTCGGTGTGGTGACAGCCATTGACCTGCTGAATTTTGTCACCGCCAGAGAGAAGAGGGAGCGTTCCCTGTCTGAATGTACCGATGAACCTTGATTTAGAGCGACTAATTGGTGACCTTGATTGCACTCTAGCTGTGATTTCAACAATCCCAATCAATACCGATGACTTTGCTATTGTGGCAGAAATCTGAAAGAGCTTCTGTTTTATTCACTCTTGGTTTATGCGTCTGCTTTTGTTCTGTGTGCCGTGTTGTGACTGAGTCCTGCATTTCCCCCAGCTTTCATCATTGTGGCTCTATGTTTTGGGGGAAAATCCTACTGACTCTTATTTATGGATACATATTGGAATGTAGTGTTGGGGCGCTGTTAGTCAGACCGTCTGGCTTTTACAGAATGCTAGGACTAAATAATCTGCTGTGTGTACTTATTTTTTTCTTAGATTATTTCATTTCTCTAAGGATTAAGCCAGATTTCAAGTGACAAAAAAAAGAGTTTATTCTTGAGAAATGTATTGAATGCCTGAAACAACTGTAAGTCAAAACTGTTTTGTTTGAAATTGTTCCTTGGCAAAATTCCATCATTGAAATGTCTATAATCTGTAAATGTTTCTATAGATAACTAAAGGGGTGTTTCCGTAGCATTTTCTCACTGGTACACTTCTGAGGGGACTTAATGATTTTGGTCATTGTAGTACATTTTAAACCCAATTAGATTATAATAATTGTAAAATGAAATGGTAATTATAATTAGATGGAGATTTATGAATGCGGTCATCCTTTGTGATGAATACCTAGATCCAGCCCTTTCTATACGTTTTAATTTACAAGGCATCCTTTACATCGGTCTTAACTTGCAACAGAAGAGTCCTAAGGTTACACCTGTTGTCATACACTTCCAGGTTGAAAGAAAAATCTTCTGTTGTGATTTACTGCTTTCTAAAGCTCTCTTTCTGTGAATGACTCTTTCCTGCTGCAAACATTGTTTCTGCCGTTTTGCACTATGTAATTAATCTCAAAATCAATATCTGAGCCCCGTCACATGTTTTACTACTGGGTTACTTCTAGGTTTTGACATGTTTGGCAGAACCCAAATCTACCCAGATGCCAAGACTTGGGGAATTTTCTTGTAACAAGATTTAAGGTGCTTGTTTAGATCGAAAGGGTTTTTTTTTTTTATAAATGTAGAACTTGACCAGATTCATACAGACAGTCTTTTGTATGGGCATGTCTGTCTGAAAAACTTGGTTGGGCGATGCTGTTTGATTCCATTTGTTTTCTGTACTGTGACTTTGTTAAAATTACTATGTGACAATTTTAAGGTTTATTATAAATACTGTTCCTAGGATGGAAATGTGTATGTGCACATATACATTTGGGAAGGATGTTGGCATGTTAACTTATTCCTTGTAATACTTTTTTTTTCTTCCTTCCTCTATCCATCATTGCAATTTTGATTACTTTAAGTGTTAGGTTTAGAATAAAGTTCTGCCATTATCCTTTTTCAGTATCGTATGATACGGCCTGTGCTGTTATCATTCCAAACAGTATAGTACATTGCTTTTTTCTCTCCCTCTTTAGGATTTTTTTGGAGGCTGCAAATTTAATAAAAATTCAAAATTGCATTGCATGATCTCATTTTTACCACTAGATGTCGTTAGAGAATATTGAAGTGGGCGAGTATACATGTCATGCACTATTCACATATAGTGCTGTATTATTGTTGTTTCCTTTTTCTCAGGACACCCCACCTGTATTGAGTTCATTGCTAAACTCCTTCAGGTTTATGCAGTGTTACTGTTGCATGTGCTCCTGAGATGACGGAAGGAATCACTCTGCCACTCTTTATTGGCTCCATTGATAAATACCGGTCCTGCTGACTTGGCTGAAATTCACCCAGTGCTTAACCCCCATTACGTCCGCCCCCTGGCCTCACGACAATGCGGTCCATGCTCTCGGCACCGCGGCCAGGCCTGCTCGCGACGCCCCTGGGGTCTCTGGGCTGGAAAAAGGGCCTCGCTGTTGATTTTTCAATAAGCCTCTTTTCTGTGCCTTGTGAAAGCCCGCAAGATCGTGTTAATGCAGCTGGTATCCCTGGGCAGTGTTTTGGACAACAGGGGGAGGGGATCTGGGAAAAGGTGTGGGTTGGAGATTAAATAGACTCTTATCCATAAATATGCTGCAGGAGCCAAATTCGTAATGCGCATTTAGATTAGATTAGATGGTTAATTTTCATCCGCTTCACAGAACTATGGGACACTCCAGTCACCAGAGAGCTAGTCATGCTCACGCAAGCGCAGGACTGACAATGTGCCATCTTTAAAATAGTAACTTCTGAAACGGAGTGCTTTGAGTTACAGCCAGCTGCCATGTTAACAGCTGCATTGACCAGTGGGACTCGTGTCGCATACTCCCGTTTACACGAAGTAGCAAGTTTCATGTTGATCTGCAACGCCATCACCGAAGCGCAACAGGCATGCTGTGTGCTTTCTGTGGGACTGCTGTGCGATCGCTCCGAGAGAGCTGCATGATTTCTGCGATTGGTATGAGATTCTGTGTGATTGTTACGCGACTGACTTGTGATAATTGTGTCGTGGGGCCTGTGTGGAGCCAAGAGGTGCGTGGAAATGAATGACAAGGATGGAAAAGATAAAGCTTTTGCTGAACGTGAGAACAAAACCACAACCATTCTTCAAGCTTGCCACAAACCAAATCTTCAAGGATCCTTTCTGGCCTTTCTTTGGTGCATCATCCTTTACATTGTGTTTTACAAGCGTGTATCTGTCGTCTGTAACATTCTCGCTTCCCTGCTGTGGGACCCGACAAGTGTCTTCCCTGCTGATAGAACATCCCTGCTCCCTGCTCCACCTTCCTGACTACTTATTGCCTTTCAAATCACAGGAAATCCCTGCTTTGTTCCACGGCTGAACTTTGTGGTCACATGAGATGCATATAACCCCATTCGTTCCCAGTGTACTACAATCAAACTGAAAAATGTTTTTTTTGTGTGTTTTTTTTTTTTAAAGTATGGGGATCATCAGCTGGTCCTTTCTCACCAAAATATCTTACTGAAATGCTGGTGGTTGTTCTTCATGGAGGGATATGTTGTTAATACTCTCCTTGGGACTTAGTCGTCTTCACAGGACGTGAGGTTGTTTTATCATCTCTCATGTACAGCAGTGATTAAAACGACTAAAAGGGAAACATACTGTTGGAGACCTGATCTCTGCATAGGATGGATCATCTCCATTTGCAGCCACAGGTGAATGTTTCCGTTTTGTCGTTGGAAAGACGCCGGGCTGTGTGTTTATGAAAGGTGTAGTGGCAGGGCCTCCTGCATAGTCCAGCCGTGACAAACCCAGTTAAATCCCTGTTTTGACAGAGGTGGAGAACCCTCTCCCCGCCTCCTGCCCTGCCAGCAGCGCTCTATGCCACGTTTGTTTTGGCAGACATGATTGCCCAGCCAGTGCTGGCACATGGTCCCAGACTGTCGTCCACAGGTCACGGCACCGATTCTGCTGACTGGGCCATTCCCGCCATGAGATAATGCCATTCCAGCAAAATCCCAGCTAAAGCCCCTCATTCTGTAGAACAGGTATATATAGAGGGGGCACCCGAAGCTGAGGGACATTCAAACCCTTGGGCTTGTCCTTTCTCTTATTGACTTCTTTGCGCCACGCTCTTTCTTTCCCCGATCCGTGTTCCAAGTGCCGGCGTAGTGTCGTGCGAAAGCCAAAACCACTATGGATATTGCCATCCAGCACCCCTGGCTCAGACGCGCTCTGGGCTCTATCTACCCCGCCCGCCTTTTCGACCAGTTCTTCGGGGAGGGAATCTTTGATCATGACCTCTTCCCGTATACTGCTTCGACCATTAGCCCGTACTACAGACACTCACTCTTCCGCAACTTCCTCGACTCCTCCAACTCCGGCATCTCTGAGGTACAAAAGCAGACTTGTTTTTTTATGTCAGATTTTTGCCAAAAAATTATTATTATTATTATTATTTTTTGCAGACCAACATTCTGCAAGAATTTCTGAAGTTCTGTGTTATTCTTTCCGCAGTTGATTACTTTTTCTTGTCCAAGTTGCATTACTTCTTACCTAGCGATGTGACTGACAGCTTCAGGATATCCTGTGGCGTTGGTATTCATTCATTGTTGGAGCATGTGATAGATCGTCATTTTGGCAGGGATATTATTATTATTATTATTACTTTCAAATATGTCCCTGACTACTGTGATCTTATTATCAAGATTTTATCAAAGTCTGCTAATCAAAGGGTTATTCTCTGGATGGTACTAATACTTATTTTAACTGTCCTAATTTCAAGGTAGTTATTATTATTGAGAGCCTTTTTACATGTTATGGCAAATTAGTTACCTAAAATGGCATAACTGTGGCCAGGGACTGATTTTAGACGTGAAGGTATTCCTTCTAGGTTCCCAGTGAGCACAATTGTATTTTCACTCTTCCTAGAAGCTGCTGGTACAAAAAGAAATCAGTTTCCAGTGTCTAAAATAGAGAAAATTGATTGGCATCGGTTTACACGAATAGTGTAAAGCCGCAAGGGGAGCCATATCATTCTGAGCCTGCCATCATTCACCAATGCTTAGAAATCAGGCCATTAGCGGTGTGTCAGAGGGTGGCTGGCAGCATTAGGGGCACAGCACCATGCTGTTTATCCACTCCCATGAAGGATAGGATGACTAGATGGTGCTTAAAAAGCTTCCGGGATCATCCAGGAATTTTAAGCTTTAAAAGCCATGCTTTGACATCTAAGAGCTTAGATCTCTTCAGCGTAATAATCAGAAGTGACGGAGGCTGGTCAATGACGAAGAACAAAGAAGGCATTTCTTAACGAGTGCTGTGAAATGTTGCAACAAATCATAACCCTGTCTCTGAGATAACAGCAGTCTTAGCAGCACCCTGTGGCACTTTACTCTACACAGTGGTCTCCTACTCCAGCCATCATGGGCTGCAGGGGGCTGGCTTTTTATCTCACTGCTTAATTGTTTAATATCGTGAGATAAACTTAGACTGAACATTTTTATCACTTGGTGTCTCTATGTGTGAATTAGAGGCTACTCTACAGGTTTTGGTCATGGCAACAGCACCCCTTAGCCTTGCCACCCAAGCTCTACCATGTCTGCCTGCTCTTCGCAGGTGAGATCCGACCGCGACAAGTTCTCAGTCTACCTGGACGTGAAGCACTTCTCCCCCAATGAGCTCAATGTGAAGGTGATTGAAGACTATGTGGAGATCCAGGGGAAGCATGGAGAGAGACAGGTGAGCAGCAAATTCTGGTCACTCCTTACCAGACCATCAGTTGGATTCTTCCCCCCCTCACCTCAACATGCCATCATGTCACTCTGGAGATTACTTCACCCGCTGACTGATCCCATTCTATCCCATCATAGTTGTGTAATATGTGCTTTGTTTTTTTTGTTTTTTTGAGAACTCTGATTCTGATCGCTTTGCATGCTGCAGTATATAATCTGTCCCTGGAGAAGTGTTTGTCTGTCCATTAGAGGGTGGGGAGCGTCATGGTTTTATTTTGTTCCTTTTGCCGACAATAGCTTCATGGTAAAATATGTTTGGTGGCAGTAAGAAAAAGACTGACATTGCAGTTAGAGCCTCACTAGTAAAATTATACTTATCAGTGGCACAAGACCTAGACTAGAGTCTAGAATCAACCACACTCTACAGTGTCTTTTTTAGTTTTAAACTAATCCTTGGTTATTTTCATTGGGATTCATCATTAAACTTATACTTTTTCTGTTTCGAGCATTCTATTTGTGACACTGATATAATCCATCAATGGAAAATGCAAATGTTCGCAGAAGACCACTAGAAGAACCTGTTGGATAGAAAATTAGTTCTTAGTGGTGGTGGTTGTCTTATTGCCTGGCCTGCTGGTCTGTCTCCCGGGGCGATGGTGGTTTATTGGTGGGAATGGTGCAATGCAACGTGGAGGAAGTCTGTTCTGGCGAAGGTGACACAAGTCTGAGGTGTCACCTTTCCTCTCTGGTCAGAGGACTGACAGCCATTGAGTAACATGTCTAGCAGATGAATGTTAAATGACGATAAATCTGGAGAGAGAAAAAAACATGCAATTTGTTAATGGGGTGACAGCAAGGAAAAAGATAGTTTTATTAGAAATTCTATTCTACTAAAAAACAGCTATCAAGCCACCTTTAATTAAAATGATAAAGGGAAATACTGTATTCTGAACGTTATTACAGGGATTTATCACTCATTAGACAGCAGCATACTAATGCCTTCATAATAGTGACTGAATGTGAATAATTGCTCTAGCATAGCGGATTGGCACTGAACAAATGAGGCTCAGTGTAGGAACTCTAAAAACCAAATAGGACTAAATTAATGGAAACTCATATGTATTTACATCGACAGCTATAAAGGCCAGCTGGGAAAAGGTTCTTTCAGACCAGGGAAACAGACAGAAGTATTGTGCAAAGTGATTTGATTTTTATACGACAAACTGTGACGGCTGCAAATGTGCGCACAAAATTAAATTAAAGGTGAAAACAGTTCAGTTAAGACCGTAATTTTTCATTCCATTACCCTAATGACACAATTCCTTAAGATGACATAGCCCCAGTTCGCTCCATCCACCCACCCTTACAAACACACGCGCACACAGGGGTTTATTTTTATTTGGAATAGAAATAGTCACAAGGGAGTCACAGAGCGCAATCGCTAGGAACATATTTTTCTTTTGCGTCACGTTTGCGTCATAAGCAGCACTCCCAGCGGGGTACCCTGGAGCCGGGGAGAGTCTGTGACTAACCCTTTTAACTCAACAAGGGCCGCGAGACAGCAATCTTAGGCAAAACCTGGGGTGAACCGGAGAGAATGACTGCAGCTTTGTCTGCTGAGTGACTGTGCCTGTCCCTCTTGTCAGCTCAAATCCTTCATGAACACACAGGCCAGGGCATCCTGAGCAGGGGCGATTGCACAGCACACAGCCTTTAATTTTCTGTTCAGTTGGTGACAGAGCAGATTCGACACCAGCATCATCCATTTGCACTCAGCAAGGGTAGTGTAATTCCTGCATAATACCCATTCAGTAATTCCATAGTGGTTAAGGAAGTCGATGCGTGACCAACAGAGTGAACTACAGTGGGGCAAGGGAAGATGGAAGCTGTTGTGTCAGGTTGGCCCCTGACATGAACTTCTCTTATAAACATGCAGCTGTATAAATAGGTGAAAAACTTACCTGTTACTTGTGTTGGCTTGCTAAAATGGAGACAGCTACCCATATAAATAAATTCCTAGTATTGAGGATATCCGACATCACCTCTTGACTTTCCTCTAATTGCACTTAGGAAAACCCTTGTCATGAGAAGTGAATATGATTGGCAACAAGAGGCCCGATTGACAAAAGCACTTGGTATTGGTTTAAAGTAATTTTTTTAACTTTAATGTATTAAAAGTCAATAATAAATGCTTAGAAGCACAAAAAGCTTTTTGTTTTGTAGAGTTATACCAAGTGTGTTGTAGCTACTAGTAAGTCAAGCTGAAAGGAGCTATAAGTGAATGAAGAAGAACTGGTATGACCATGAATCAATGGCAGGACATTTTCCTGTTCTTCCCTTGTCCATTCATACTCTGAAGGACCAGGTGAAGTTTTCCGGAGGGCCTCCACAAACATTTACACAGAGCTTGCCCACTGGGTTCCCAGCAGTGATCTCAAAGAACCAGTGATTTTCAGAGCGCCACTCGCATAGTAAAACAACCAAATGCACAACTTATATGCCTGATCCTTGAGGGTCCAATCAATTTGTGTTTCTAAAGCTCACTGAAGTTCATACCCTCCCTCAAACTCTTAAAAATGCGGTCATTTTAATCAAACAAGGCATTGTTTTATCATTTAGATTCTTAGATCCGGTTTAAAAGGTTCCTCCCGAGTGCCTCAGTCAGTGAAGGCATTTGTCCGAGTGTAGACTGAGTCCTCTGTGCTGGAGTTCATTGCTAACAAACATCTGCAGGCTTCCAGGGGCACCTGGCAGTGCAATCAAGAGGGACTTGCCTCTCTTCAAATCGGTGCTGAAACTCTTGTCTAAGCAGTGTAGCCTGCAGGGTGGAAAAGGCAGGTGGCTTGAAGACAACCAGTATCAGAAGACAGTAATACTAATTCCTCACCCTCCCCGTGTGTGGTGGTGGCAGCTGTGCTGACAGGTCAATATTGAGCATTGGCACAAGTGGTCATTTCAAATTGGGAAGAAAATAAGAAAAAAAGAAACAACGAGTTGCACAAGCCAGTCTCCTTGCTGTTGGTGAGGTGTATTGTCTGATGAGTGGACTTGACAATCTCATGCTCCTGCACCCAGTGATGTTCTTCCAAAGATTCTGTTTCCATCTACACTTGGAAACTACAAAAATTTTTAGCTCTTCTCTTGGGCGACTGACAACAGGTACATGCAGTCGGACAACCAAGTAAGCAAAGATAAAGCACATTGACTGATAATCAATGTCGTACTGAACCTAGAGGTCAACATTGCTTTTAGCTTTTAGATCAGCCCAAGCTCTCAAAGTGATAGCCTAGATAAAGCCAAAATCTAGACTCTCTTCTAGTCTCTTTTTCAGGACCTCATAAGTCCCGATTATGATTGTATGTTGTTCATGAATGGAATGATGCCCACCTCTATGCTCTAACCTTCTGCTACATTCTTGTCCCCCCTCCATCATTCCCTTTCCTTCATTCAATACTCTCTCTATCTCTCTCCGTGATGCCATCCATCTCAGGACGACCACGGCTACATCTCCCGTGAGTTTCACCGGCGGTATCGTCTGCCATCCAATGTGGACCAGTCTGCGATCACCTGTACACTGACGTACGACGGACTGCTGACACTCAGCGCGCCCAAGGTCTCTATGGGTGCTGACACCAACCGCGGCGACCGCAGCATCCCTGTGACCCGCGACGATAAGACCAACTCAGCCCCATCCTCATAGGTGGGCGTGGCCCTGCAGCCAGAGGGAAGGGCTCAGACGGGATGGGGGGGGGGGGTGGTGGGAGAGGGGTTTGGCCACAGGGCAAGGCTCAGAGTTCAAAAGTGCTGGTATCTTCATCCCCTTATCTTCCCTCACCAGCCTCTCCACCCCCTCTCCTACAGATCCTGAGAGCCATCTCACAGATATCAGTGCAGATTTAGTTTATTATACTCTCTCTTTAATTATTATCCTGAATCATCATTGTCTCTCATTATTATGATTATCAGTATGTGTTACTATGAAGATGGATGTTAAGGGATGGTCGGGACTTAAATAGTAGAAGACAAGTGAAGGAGATGAAGTATTTGAGAAAGCTATGATCAAATGACCCACTACTTAACCCCACTGTGCCAACACACCATCAACCTCTTATCTCAGTGTTAAAACCGGGATGGGGGCATTTTCCTTCACTCACCCCTTCCCATCCTGCCTCTCTCCCCACTGCTGTAAACATTGGGTCTCAAGAAAACCAGAGCCAGAGGGTCACTGTTGGCTGTTAACTGAGGGAGGTCTGGATGGGGGAGCTCATTTGTGGGAGCTACTGTACTGCCTAAAAAACCGAAAATGCGGGGGAAAATCAGCCATGCTGGGTAACTCTGGAGGCCTGTGAGAGAGGAAGGCTTGTTCAAGTGAGTGCACACTGTTGTTCGGTCTATGGATTTGATTCAAAAGAGATTTAATCACGGGGAACATCCACACACCTGGCTTTTTTCCTCTGACTTCCCCGACTTCCAACCCCTTCTCTTTTAGAATCAAATATTTCCTGTCTTGTAATTTTTGCCCTGTTAAACTGATATCTGGCGCAGCACACGAGCAGTCTACAAAAAATAATAAACTTTAAAAATAAATCAGACAAAAAAGAAAAGCCTCTTACTTGTTCGTATTCTTTGCTTTCTATGTGGAAAATGTCCATCCAAAGATGCAGGTAACCAAGTGTAGCCTATCATTATGTGTCCATGGACAATGAAAACAAAACACACTACTGGTGTCTGCTGTCATCAAATTACAAACCTTTAATATGTGTGTGCGTGTGTGCGTGTGTGCGTGTGTGTGTGTGTGTGCGTGTGTCTGTTCGTGTCTGTATTTTTGTAATATGTTTCACAACTCAATATTGATCTAATAAACTGCCTGTTACACATTAATAAACTGAAATCCAATTTTAAACCATATGGATAGTATTTGAAATTATCACTTACAATGATATCCTAAAAGCACAAGAAAAATGGGTGAACAATATTCAGTTGAATGCAAATTGGAGTCAGACTTGTTTCTTCTTGTTTTCGCTTCAATTTGGTATAACAGATTAAATATATTGTCTCACAAAGGGCAAATTAACTAGTTCCTGGGCAAGCTCCTGCAAAACCAAACCACTCGGGAACCCGCTTTAATTTCTAAATCAGTTTTGCAGAAGTCCAATAGCAGAAAGCAGTCGCACGTCAGTGGAGAAAGTGTAAACCCAAAAATAAATAAATAAATAAATAAATAAATAACCAATCAAGGTTAACGTTACCACATGACCAGCTATGTCCCAAGCTTGAACAAAAACCAATCAGCAACTCTACTCCCCCGCCCTCAACATTTATTTTGGTTCCTGCTTCCTGGGTCATTTGGTTCACCCGTTCCAATTTTTTTTTCTCCAGGGCCTTGAAATCTGCCTTCCCACAATTCTCTGATTGCCCCTGCGCAAGATTAGCTAATTACTAGATTATACTGGTTTCGTTCACTGAGTTCTCACATGCACAGCCTGCTGTTACACCGCATTTTTTAGACTGAGCATCTGTGTGGTGTAGTGGTTAAAGCTGTGCTAGTTACCAAAATTGTTGCTAGTTCAAACCCCAAGTTCTGCAGTTGTGATCTTGAGCAAGATGTCAATGCCTGCCATGCTTGCCACTGTGGTGCATATCCAGGGGCAAAATGCCGTCACATACTAAATGACGAGCTGTCAGATGCATACCCGGGACAACCAATCACCGCCAACAGGGTCAGAAACACTCAATTAAAAAATCTATCTTCTGACCCACTTTCTTGTTTAAGCAATGCATGAACACAACAGACTGATCATAAAGGCAACATTTTCTGCAATCCAGCTCATGAACGAACCTGGAGCTTTTTTCAGGTTCTTTATTTTCAGGTTTTTAATCTTTTTTCAAACTACATAAAATCAGATATTGCTTTAACAGCGCACTAAACTTTCCCGGCCTGTTTTATTTCAGATTTCTGAAATATTATGTTGAATTTTTTACTTTTTCTCTAACATTCACTGTGAGACTGTTTGATGGGCAAGTCCTTGTTTACAGCTCTGGCTAATCAGCTAAGTGGCATAAGGGGGACCAACTCCACAACGCCCATAATTTTTGAATGAGATGTTTTTGACGAGCAGGTGTCCACATACTTTTGGCCATGTTGTGTATATGCAAATATATTTCTCCCCATATGTTATTTATATGAAAAATATAAAATCTTACCTGGAAATTTCAGATTTTAACACATTGAGGTATATTATTTTTCACAATTGGATGCTGAGAAATTCACATATATGGATTCATAGAGCAGGAAATGAGAGAAATATAGGGGAGGGCATTAATTAACATAAGCTTAATTCTTGAACGCACATTCCAGTCTAGATATCTAAACAAAATTTGAGTTATATGAAAACATGCAGTTAGTTGTTTTGTGAGGCAGTTTTTCAGTAGCCCATCTGACAGCCCACAGGTAAACTAGAAACGTAATATCTTGGCTTCTATGGGGGAAACTTGCTCCTGCTTAGTACGTCAACGCAAATGTCCTCGGGCTCTGTTTGTCACACTATTGGTGACTATGCATGAACAGGTCATGTCTGCTGACGGTGGACACAGTAACCACACCGGTGGGGGCAAGCCGCAGAGTGTAACCCAGTATTGGCACTTGATCAATGCAGACTTCTGACACCATGGCTGCAAGAGCTGTTAGAGCTGAAGAGTGACCTCCGGAAAAAGGTGTTATATTTCTCTTCATCTCACTCCCTGAAGCCGAGCTGATGTTTTCACAGCATGCTACCCACAGGGGGTAGAGCAGGCTGCCAAACGGTGGCAAAATTGCTAATCCAATTTGTTTTGCATTAACGGAACTGTTTGTAGCTATGAGAACATTGATATTGTTTATGTCAATATCAATGTTAATCCTTGTCATCAACTGCAAAGTTTAGACATATTAGTTTTGAACTTGATTTTTGGACTAAACACTCTGTCATATAGCAAGTTAACTGCTGAAAAGATCTAATCAAATTTACTGAAGAAAATTCAAGTAAAAAAATATGTTGGAATACATACAAAACAAGACTTATATTGCAAATCTGTATGTGAACTATTGCCTTTATTTTCACTGTATGCATGATGAGTTGTGCACCTGTCCAACACTGAATGCTTAACTGGATGGACATTTCCAAGGTCTTGCCTTTAAGTAGTTGCGGACAAATAGTTGTAAACTAAATTGTTGTTTTGTTGGGTTCTGTCCCATTTGTCTTGAAGGCTGGGCTAGTAGTTGATAAACCTATACTTGTAATTTATCAGGTTAAAATAGGAGGAGAACAAGTTTGTTGTGCCATAAAGCAAGGTACTTAATCCGAACTTCAACTTCAATAAATACATATACATAGGTGTACAATACAAATACTTACAATGATATCCTCAAAGCACACGAAAAATGGGTGAACAATATTCAGTTGAATGCTGGAATGGAGAGAAATAACATTCCCTCCATCTCTTCAATGTGCAATTAGAACAAATTGAACAATACAAATGTCAAGATCATAAGACAGTGACCACAGTGTTTTCTGACTGTAATGTAGTAAGAACTGAAGTGATGTTTTGAGAACCATTTCACATCAATGATCACATTTAACGAGAAGATCACAGGTCTGATGGCAGATAAATATATCACAAGAGCATGGAAAATGTTGTCATTTTGTCAAGTAGTTGAACAAATTGTAAAAGGTGATTTTCTTTTAAAGGAGAAGTGTATTTGTGGCAAATCCAGTCATTGGAAACAGCCTGGCCTAGTACTGATCTTAGTTAGGTTGGTTTATGGCTGACTTCTGAGAAGTACTCAGGATGCAAGGACATATATCCGAATATGCAAAGTGTCTTACCGAGAACTGATGACAAGTCTATTTGAGTAAAACATGAAGCAGTGGGTAGAGACCGGGATCGCTTACAGGAAAACATTTGCCTGGACACACGAGATCCTTTCAGAGAGCGATCTGAGCACTCATGTCCTGAGTGTAACAGAAGCCTGCTCTCAGGCTGCTGCGTGGAAGTGAGGCATGCCAAGAAATAAGCGACCAGGGCCTATTAGTGCCCTGGAGAGGCCTTGTCCACCCTAAAAAACTGTTATGCTGAAATACTATGGTAAAACATAATAATGGGGATTGTATGTTTTAGATATATTATTAATAAAAGTGGCAACTATTGTTTAAAAGTATTACTTGTATATTCTTCTTTTTTTTATGACAAATTTAAATTTAATTTATTAATTAACATAAATTTGATTTTTATACAATTGTTTCATGCCTAGTGTGAAAAAGTACAGGGTTCAGTATTATAAGCTTTCTCAGAATATTTCTAAGAAGTGTTTATAATATTGTTAAAAATGGGGATTGAGACAGATCTAAATGAGAAGTTCTGTTTTTCCATCAAACGCAAGCAGAAGCGTTATTACCTCACATGGTATTCACAAAATGTTCCCGGGAAGTGTTCCCACACAGTGTTCCCTAGTCTGCAGTCCGTGAGGCTTAACCTTGTCCATTATAGTCTAAATATCCTATTGCCACAGACCAAAATGTTCCTTTCAATGTTTAGGTTTCACTTGTTAGGATTATTTGCACCTGTATACAGAAATCAAATTACCAGATTTTATATCTTGCTTGTGGTTTTTCTTGCTCAAATATTTTTGAACTCTTTGTCAACATACTGACAAACATGGATGAGAAATTTTGTGTATTGTAATAATTAACTGAATGGAACATACTGAATGGAATGCCCTGGTATCTAAAATAAAGTAATATAGTATTCCTCTGAATTCTTACATTTCATTGTATCTTCTTTCTGACATCACTGGACTCATGTGGTGGCAGTTTCAGTGTCCCCATACTGAGAGAAGAGTTTCAAACCCAAAATTAAAACAAAAGATGAAAATCCTAGAAGACATTTAGACCTTTAAAAAGGGCACAGAGCGAAAATGGTTGCAGTTATTATTTATTGTTTATAAATGCAGATTCACTTATGTGCAATTTCCCCCTGGGAATCAATAAAGTTCTACTTACTTAATTAATTATTCTGATTAAGAACAACAAAAGCCTCAGACCTACCACTGGTTCAATTCTGTATTCTGAATTTAAGCTGCTGACACGCAGGCTGATGACCAATTACAAAATTGATTTATTTAACAAAGTTGTTATTTAAAGTTTTACAGAAGGTGAAAAATGTAACATGTAACTGGTTTGAAAGGTGGCGGCACTTAGTGCTTATTGCGGTGGTTAGTGCTGCTGCCTCACAGCGCCAGGGGTCCCGGGTTTGAGTGTGTGGAGTTTGCAAGCTCTCCCCATGTCCGCATGGGTTTCCGCCGGGCGCTCCGGTTTCCTCCCACAGTCCAAAGACTTGCGGGTTTGGTTCATTGGCCATGCTAAATTGCCGTGTGTGTGTGTGTGTGTGTGTGTGTGTGTGTTGCCCAGCGATGGCTCTGGCGTCCCCCACGACCCTGACCAGGATAAGTGGTTTCGAAAATGGATGGATGGATGGTTTAAAAGGTGACCACTTACAAGATTTTGTTCCATATTTATGGAGTATGTAAGTGACCATGACTTTTGTTTGTTCGTTTCAATATGGACTGTTTCAAAAAGACCATGAATAAAAGTATGTGTTTTAAACTTGCCTGGCTGGATGAACTGTTCTCTGCACGAATATCCTCAAGTAATCTCTAGCATTAATTGGTAATGTGTTTGTGCATAAGTTTGCTGTTCCCTCTAGCCAAAGGCATGTCTTCTCTGGCCTTGCCAGGTGCTTTGTCTGCGTAGCTGCCTCCCCTGAAGGGGTGGGAGGTATTTGGCATTTACACAAAGCACTTTGACTTTTGGTGCTGCGACAGCAGTGGGAGATCAGGGGGAGGGAGCAGGCCTCTCTCACCCCTAATGACTCTTTTCTGATATTTATGCTGGAGATCCCAGAGCCGCTGGTTATATCTGAAGCCGAGCTCCAAGGCAGAGGGGGCTTTCCACAACTCGACAACTCATAAGTATGATTCAAGGGTTCTGTCATTCAAGTTCTCCCACCCCAGCATTCATCCCCCAGAAGTAGTTTATTTAATGCGCTTCTCTTTCTGAATGTGGGCGTGTCGTCTGCTCTCTCAGAAACCAGCAAAACCGCATTTACAGCCAAACCAGGGACAGAACGTTGAGGAGTTTTTTTGGTGGGAACCTTATTTGTCTTTCCCTCCATAGGTAGTTGGCTGACTCATTTTTTGATCTTTGCTTATAAAATGTATTTATTCAGATGGTTTGCCTAGACTCGTTTACCATGCTATAAGTTAAAAAGGTTTAATTAATTTAAACAATCATTTTGGAGATGTGGCTCTTTTTAAAAGTACATTTTTTAATGTTGATTTTGGGAAATAAATGAAGTAATACTGCTTAATTTTTTTTTTTTTTTTTTAGAGAATTTGAAGAAATTAATTATTTTGATTACACTTCCTCATCTGAACGACGTTAAGAGTTTACTATTTCATGAATTAGAAGGAATGCATGCCGTTGCATGGCACTACTTTACTTTTAACACAAAAAATGTTAGTCCTGCCATGTAATCTATTTAATGTCAATTCACAAATGTGGCATTTTTCATGGCCATACGATCATATTTTTTGTATCGTATTCTATTCATAAAAGGATGGGGCCAGAATTGATTACAGTTAAATACAGTTTAATACGATTTAATACTGTGTGATAAGTGTGATTAGCTGGTTGCCAAAAAGATTCTATTTGGTCCCGGTCTGAATTAAGCCTGTGAATATGATGAATAATTTTATGCCCCATTAGAAACCACATACGTTATTTAAGTCGATTAAAATATGTTTCTGGAACATCTGGAAATCTGGTCTAAATGCAGTGGATGCCCTGGGTAAATCTGAGAAAGCACACCAGTGACCCATGTGGTATTAAAGAGGTGAACTTTATTCAAATAAATAGCAACATAAATAAAATCATCATACACGCTGCACACCCTCAAACACACACAGATAAACTTTTGCTTTTCCAGAATAAAATAAAAGTTTCACAGATCATTTCTGCACCAAAAGTGTTTTCAATACAGATATTCCTCAGTCACAACAGGCTATTTTTTTTTTTTTAACAAAGCACAAGTTTCAAACAAGATTTATCTATAATAAAGTGCATTTTTGTACAAACAGGGTTTTTGAACTTCTGGCCCTTAGCAGGACATCAATTTTTTTCTTCTATGCTTCTCAGGTTATTTGAACCAGCCTGAGAACAGCTACCAATGTCTGCTGGCGGGTCCTGTCCCCCTGCTCATTCTGCTTTTCTTTTTTATTGGATTTATTTTGAAGGCACGGGTACGACCGGCGAAATGTATTGAATCACACAACATTTACAGCTGATGGTATTACAATGCTTCCCAAAACAATTTTCACTTCAGTTCCATTTTGTAGCTTGTTTTTCTTAATTTTTTAATCAACCTGATGAATTGACATTGGAAGACTTTTCGGCAAGAGCTGTCCAAGAAATTGGTGGTCAATGGTCCAAAATTTTGGACAAACACAAGGGTAAAAAGTACGAATGTACTTAAGTAAAAACTGTTTGAAAATGCTTTGTGAATTAAATACCAGTACATACACTAAGTAACACTGTTTACAGTTTCTACGTAAATACACAACATCTTTAAAGCCAAGAAATAATCAGAATCCAGCAATAGGCTATTGCTAAAAGTACATTTTAGGTACATAGTCTTCAAATAAAAACTAAAAACAAAATAACAAAAATGTTGTCACCCCCAAAGGTGATAACATCAAGCACTGCAGTCAGATCTTACAAACCGTCCGTTTTTCTGTTGCACAATGATTGACATTGTACACCACACACAAGCAGCAACAACACTTTGGCTTGGACTAATACTGTCACTTTACAACCAAGCCGACTGGGACACGAAAGGAACAGCCGGAGATGAGGAGAGGCCTATAGGGCTTGTCAACAACTAGTAGTGCTTCCTAAAATATACACATTACGCCTTGTCTGGATGTTTTACTTTCTTGCCCTTCACCAATACTTAATTTCAATATTTTGACTTCAATGAACAGTTTAATGAACAATCAATGTAAAATGGAGATGATGTAAGGGGTAGTTGTTTAGAATTCATGTGAATCAATCAAAATGTAAAACCAGCTTGCTGCTGGTTTCTTCAGTCTGTTTTTGTTTTCTCTGCATTCTCTCCCTGTATTTTCAATTTGACATATTGCACATATCCCAAAATCTTCCATATTCCTATGGATGGGGGTGGGGGAGTTGATGACCCCGGAAAGAAAAAAAACTAACCTTCTGATCAAGTCAAGATCAGTCAAATACTTTAAATTAATAACAAAGTACTACATTTTTTTAATTAATCCATGTAAAATTACTTTAATGATAAATCTCAAATTATTAGCTATTACGAATATCAGGAATACAAATACTGATACTGAAAATTAAATGAAGGAAAGGTGATGCAGACCTCTTAGTTTCCTCTGTTCAGAAGAGCCATACAGAATTGATTTGCAGGCAAGAGGAGGTAGCGATGAGATGGCAAAGGCAATATTGCAAGATTTTGGAAGATAGCTTAGAAAAACAAGAGTGAAAGCTTGATCGCAAAGACTGTAGTCATAGCGCCTACATTTCTGCAGCTGTGTAAAGCATGGTCCAGGATGAACCAGGGACCTCTTTCTTTTTCTCTGTCAAAGATTTTTGAATGGAGCAGCAGCATATCAAACACAAGTCACACATAATAGCGTGATGGCTGTATCTAAATCTCTGCGCAATATAATTTGCACACAGTTAAGCACTTTACTAATGGCAATCCGATAAGTGGAAACTCCTGGGACTAGGAAGTACCAATTGTGCTTTAGTCATTTAAGTAGGACGGTTCACAGTTTCCAATTATCTCACAGTACCAACAAGATTTATATTATATACATTATACACATATAGACACATATATACTCTCTCTTGCTCTCACACCAACACATATACCCAATTAACAAATGATCTTTTTTAAGAATAACTGAAAGCCCCACTCATTTTTTTAAAAAAGGATAATGTATGATAATAAAAGTTCTTGGAAAATTATGCAAGAATACAGGTCCCTTCTACTCTTCTACATAGTCCACAGCCCAATCCAGTATTGCGTTCCATAGGGGGTTTGGTAAGGGCTGAATACGTTTTCACAGGAGTTTGGTTATTGCTCATTTCAGATTACAAAAAAATCTCATACACTTTAAACAGATATGCTCATGTTCAATAGATAATAGAATCTGTAACTTTTTTGTTTAATTTATCCATCAACTCCATTTCTTCCAAGACAGTATGTTTTTTCTACAAACTTTTAAAAGTGACATCGTTCTTTTTTGAGGATCGGGTAGCAAGAAATGGCAAAAAAAGTGGACTTCGGTTTTCAATTCCTCAGATTAATCTTTTTTATCTCCTCACATTTCACCAGTGCTTGCAGTCTGAGGTTTTTTTTTCTTATTTTACCATCACACAACTGCTGAACTGTTGCATCTCTGAGTCTCTGCTAGGGGCAAGGCCCGTGTTCCAGCCTCCTTGGTGGGGCAGAAATGAAAAATGGGCCGGGGACAGGTGGGTCTGGGCCGGGATCTGGTGCTGAGGTTGCTGGCTGATGTGCAGACGGACCTCTAGGAGGTGGGCAGCTGAGGCCACCGGGGAAAGTGAAGATGAAGATGAGGAAGAGGAAGAAGAGGCCTCTGGAGGCTGCTGCCAGAGGGAATGGTGTAGGCTGAGAGAGGCCTGACCATTGGACAGCAGCTGGGACTCCCTTACCGGGGACGCAGGGTTGAAGAGTCCAGGTGGTGGGGAAGAAGATGGATGTTGGTGCTGCTTGTTTATGAATAGGATCGTCTGCTGTTGCAGCTGATGTGTCTGCTGCTGGTGCTGCATCTGGAGCATTCTGCAGATAGAAATGAGAAGACATGTTAAGCGATATGATTGTGATAGCACTGTTCATTGAAAGACCATGGTAGACCAGTAAAAGCAATATATGTACCAGTTTTTTCATGGTTTGGTTTGGGGTTCGAAGTGTAGAGGCGTTAACTTGGTGATGTCCTTTACCTCTGCTGATGCAAAACCTCCTCCAGCAGGCCACGCCGCTCTCGGGCACTTGTAGACGTGGGAAGCCCTGAGGAGGTGCAGACTGAATGGCCAAAGGAGCCACGGCTGCCCCTGGGGCAAGGGGTCGTGGGGCACGTGTGTCGAGTAAAACCTTTGATCTTGTTCAGACCCAGCAGACCTTTGGATCGAGTGGTCTTTCTCAGCTGCTGGCGGAACGCCTTCAGGCCTGCAGCACAAAAAAGTAAACATTATAGTATGTTTTTAGTTTTGTCATTAAATAACAAAATAACCTTCCCTGTGCCCCTACCATGATTTTACAAAAAAGTCCCAAGATTTACTCAGAGCCATACTGATCCATAGAAGATTCAATTTGTTTGTTATGAAAACATAATATTCCAATTAAGACTAACTTGTCTTTGGCCCTGACCAACTGTTCAGCCATCCTTGGATTTACCTTGTGTAAGGGAGGTGTCTGAAGCTCTACGACCCTCCTGGAAGTTTGCTGCAGGGAGGCTACCCAGGGCCCCGAGCAGCAAGGTAGAGGATTCTGTTAAGGGCATCCCAGCGGGGACCAGGGGCCCAGGACCCGAGGCCAGGAAGGTAGAGATGCCCCCAGTGGGGTTGTACTGGGAGGGGCTAGCGGTGGAGGATGTGGAGGACTTCAGGCAGCTGTCTGAGGAAGCACCGTCTGAGGGGCCTACAGAAGATACCACAATGCCTGTGGGAAGGGACAAAAAGAGGGTAACAGTTTAGACATGGCTGCAAATTAGAAGTCAAAGTGTACTGGATTTAGGTATTTTCTCTCTATTATAGTGTACCAGTGTGTCTGTTAATCTTAGAGATGACAAAATTCCTGCGTTGCTGTTCATGCATACGAGTGTTCATGTACACTCACAGGGAGGGGTGCACTGATGGAACAGGGGGGGCACCTCGGCTAGCGTGTGCCTGCGGGACGTGTTGCTGGGCAGGTGAGGTGGGGAGGTGGCCTGTGAGCCGTCCTCCTCTTCCAGGTCTCTGACGGCTGTCTCCAGCAGGCTGTTAGGGGAGATGGAGCGGTTCTGGAGCAGCCCGCTCAAGCTGGCATCCACTGGGAAGACTATGCGCTGTAACAGGGAGGGAAGCTCATGTTAGACCCTCAAAGCTCACATGGAATTGGACAAAAATCCAAAAGGTTAGGACAATAGGATGAGAACTACTTGGTACTTCAAGAAGTAAATTTATATGTTCATTAAAGTGAATACCATAAAAAAGTCAAAGATTATTGTTGTATTGTTATCTAGGCATTTTAAACAGGAGATGACTATTGAATTACCTAGGCGAGTACACTGGAGGCTAAAACCCTGAGCACAGTCCGCTCACCTGGAACAACCCACTGGAGTCACATTCCATCTCTGAGGGCAAGTGGGGCTGGTTTTGAGCCGGGTAAGGGAAGGCTGTCCTGAAGCTGTCAGAAGGTTCTGAAACCACCTGGATTGTGAAGCAAACGACAGCTGTCAGTCCCTGTCAGCACACAAACCAACTCAGTTCTAAGAAGAGGGTTGGGCGGACGTTTTTAAAAAGCCATACCTCCGTGCCACAGGAGTCAGAGGAGCTGCGCAGCTGCTGGGTCCAGGCCCCGCACTGGCGGCCCAGCTGGTGGTTGCGGTGCTCCTTCATCCTCTCCAGCAGCAGGTAGTAGATAGCCGAGAAGTGGTTGTAGCTGCTATTCTGTAGTGACTGTAAAGATAGGGTTGGGGGGGTGTTTATTATTGAGCTTCCTGTGGTGGTTTCTCGCAAAATTACTGCCCTTCGCAAAGTAATGTTTACAGGCGTTTCCCTCTTTAGATATTAGAATGAGTCATGAAGACTGCCTTTGATCAACACATCTCCTATCCCCTTACCTCGATAGTCTTCTGACGATCAATGCCCAGTGACTGCATGATGGCCAGCGCTGGCTCGCTATAGTCTCCCAAGTTGGAGTTGTAGTCGGTGAGTGAAAAGGAAATGGCCTGCTGGGGAGCCATAGGGTCAGCCAGCATCCACCGGTGCTGTTTTATCTGGGCAATGGTGATCCGTTTGGCCGGGTCCACCACCAGCATCTTCCGAATCAAGTTTTCACAGTCTAAGATGAACAGAAAGAGGGAAAGGATTCAGTTTCGGTAATCAAAATGGCTGTGAGATGGCTATGGTCACCCGATGACCTGACTCCACTGTAGAACCGTGTCAGGGGACGTATCCAGTGAATCAGCTAAATTAGTTACATAAGAAATTTAGACGAATGGAACTGCCACCACATTATCATGCTTTAGGATGTTCTCTGTGTGAAAATAAAGCCAGTCATACAGACACCACTTGTCTCTTGGGATGTGTCACAGGTGGGTCAGCATAAGCAGGAAAACTTTTTTCTACAGAAGTCAAATGCCGCATACCTTGTGACATGAAGTAAGGAATTCGAAAGCGACCCTCTGTGACCCTCTGCCTCAGCGCAGGGAGGTTGGCGCCGTCGAAGGGAAGCGATCCGCACACCAGCACATACAGCACCACTCCCAGACTCTGAGGAAGGGAGGAGCAGATATGAACAACCTTCTAACCTTTGCTACTGCCTCATTTTATTTATTTTTTGTAGAATGCTTCTGACAACACAAACAAAAATAGATTTTAGTATCTTAAAATAGTGGTGATTTTGGAAACAGAGAACTTGGATAGAGTAGTGATGTTGCGTTCTTTCACTGAGGCTCTTACCCAGATGTCCAGCTGAGGACCTTCATATTCCTTCCCTTCGAAGACTTCGGGCGCTGCATAGGGTGGGCTACCACACCAGGTGGAGAGGGGTTCGCCAGCGTTGTAGAAGTTCCCGAAGCCAAAGTCTACAAGAAGAGGGAGAGGGTTGTTGAGGCAGTCATAAACGAAACCCCAGTTGTAGGTTTTTGTTAGGAGAGGGGAGGGTTGTATCTACTTAGAGCTCTCGACTTCCAGCTCATTTTTATAGGACACATTACGTCTCATAACACAATGTAAGATCCCATTATCTGTCTCTGCTTTAAATTAATCACTTATTCCTCCCAGCCCTACACCTTATTAGGAATTATTATACCTAACCACAATTACATATCTGGCAACCTGCCTGCCTTTTACAAGGAATATTGCACAGTTGCACAGCTGTTGTCATTTATGCAATTTCAGTTTGATTATTCTGCACAGTGCTATGAATGTTCCTTCTCGTCTGCGGGCCCACCTGCCAGCTTGATGTTCATGTTGGCGTCCAGCAGGAGGTTCTCAGTCTTCAGGTCCCTGTGCACAATGTGGTGCCGGTGACAGTACTCCACCGCAGTCAGGATCTGCCAGAACTTCTGCCGTGCCTCTGCTTCACTCATCCGTCCACTGGAGGTCAGGTAATCTGTAGAGGAAAAGAAGGAGGGTCTTTAATGATTTTGAAGATGTGGCCCACATTTAATGTGGAGCAAAACAGCTTTTTATCATTTAAAAAAGGTCTGCCTTAATCATTGATTAATCAACAGTCTATTGGTTTTAGTCATCTATGGCATCAACACAAACACATGTTTCATTGAGACACCAGATTGTGAGCATGCCAAGTAGGTTACTGAACAGCATTTCAAGTAATGAAGAAGAAAAACAAATTAAATTAGATTGAATATAATTAAACTTACCGAACATTTCTCCATTTTTAGCATATTCTGTTACAATGTACAGCATGTCTTTTGTCTCCATTACCTAAAAGACACAGAAGAAAAGATTGAAATTCAGCTTTCTTAAATTACCATAGACATTGTGTTTTAAGTTATTCTTTGCTGGGATCTTTCTGCTGGTTCCATAACACAGAATAAAGAATTTTATGACATATGCTGTGAACAGAAATTGAATGTCAAGTTAACCTAACACTGATGACACCCTGTCCCTTGTCCTGTAATAATGCCCAAAAGAACTTTCAGGAAAAGCAAAATTTTCTAGTATTCCTGTCATCTGATATGACTAGTTCCGTTCAAGCAATAAAGAGTTATTTGTTATCTTATTTGTTTAGTAATGTTTAACTTGCTATCCAATCAGGGTTCAAAATGAGCACCAGATATCGTAGAAGCTAAAAGTCTGTCTATCCATAGTTCACATAAACCTTCAAATAAAAATGTATGTAAATGCATGTAAAGTCTTCACATTACAGAAGCCAGACTTTTACATTGTTTGGATTTAGGTTAATTTGTTCTGTATGAAGAAACAATAAACAGCCCAGGGGTGACCTCCAGTTGACAATGATGTCGTTCTTTCCACTCTGACCCCTCCCAGTAACGGAAGAGCTGGACGTGACTAACAGCATCGCCTTCAGGGCTGGAAGTCAAAGACTTTGCCAAATCAAAGGCAAGCAACTAGACCGCGTTTAACTCATATGGCATAAGAATGAGCAAAGAATGAGGATTGTTTCAGAGAGGTGAAGTTCAATGCCTGAGATAAATTCCCCAACAATATTGGATTTTAAAAAACATTGCACCCTCTGGCAACAAAATTCTCCCAAAAACAGATCATGATTGGTCATGCAAACATAAATAGAATACTTTCTAGCCCCCCAAAAAATCCTCCCTCCCTTCCACACGCACAGGAAAGATTAGTATGTCCGTTGGAAGGCAACGTCACTGTTGAGTTTACACTCATCAAGGGCATCAAGGGGTGATTTGCAAGGCTGCAATATTACTGTTCTTTGCAAAGTAATGCATACAAGTCTTTCCCTCTTTAGAATAATCAAATTGTTGTACTGTAACATAACACTCAAATAATATCGTGGGGTTGGCGTGGGGATGGGCGTTAAGAGCTTTAGTCTACTCATTTAAATTTCAAGTCACAATACAAAAACAATACCATTAGTTCTTGCACAGTGAGAGCATAAGATCTGTTTTGTCAGTGCCAATCAGCGCTCATAAGATTACTGTTGTTAAGGAACAGTTTTGCAGCCTCAGTACTCAGCAAAATCTTTATTTTGGTTTTTTTAAACCCTGTATCTGTTTTCTTTTCAGACAGAGATTCGATTCAGGGTCAGCAACCCTCATCCCCTCCAGACCAAAGCAGTATTTGAGGGCGTATGCCTTCACATGATTGGTGGGGCACATTTAATTATCTCACTTCTGACTGGGTTAGACATTCTGACCTATACGCTGGTGCTGCTCATCCCTGGTAACTAACATCAGGTTGTGATACAAAGAGCCAGACAGAGGTCAAAAGGGATTGAAACAAAAGCCCATCGCAAACCTTTTAGAATAACTTTCACTTAGATACACCCACAGATAAACAGCTGTCAAATTAAAAGGAACATATTCATAAATGTGCACTTGTGTATTTGCATGTGTAAGTTTCCTAGACTTTGTTTCCCTTTCTTTTTTGGTTCATGCAATCTTTTCAATGGCTTAAAATAAATCAACCATGCGATCCGAATTCCTTAGCTAACAATCTCAGGAATACATCAGCGGTTATCGCCGTTAAAACATAATATATAATCCCACAAATGATCACATTTAGATTAAAATACAAAAACTTTATTAAAAGCCAAGAGGGAGTGGTAAAAGATAAGAAACAAAAAAGAAAACCCAAAATAAACATTAGCTAAGACTACCAGTGTCGGACAAGGAAAAACTCACTAGGGGGGGGGGGGCGGGGGGGGGGGGGGGGGGGGGGGGGGGGGGGGGGGGGGGGGGGGTGGGGGG
>JAOYSI010072402.1:0-10219 GCA_025775065.1 Hiodon alosoides
TGTAAACAGAGGTAAATGTAGTGTTCTAAGTAGCTCTATCTTGTAAACAGAGGTAAATGTAGTGTTCTAAGTAGCTCTATCTTGTAAACAGAGGTAAATGTAGTGTTCTAAGTAGTTCTATCTTGTAAACAGAGGTAAATTTAGTGTTCTAAGTAGTTCTATCTTGTAAACAGAGGTAAATGTAGTGTTCTAAGTAGCTCTATCTTGTAAACAGAGGTAAATTTAGTGTTCTAAGTAGTTCTAAGTTCTAAGTGGCTTGTGTGCTGCTTCTCGTTGAGCAAGCGGCAGAATTCCTGGCAATCTCCAACAGACTTGGAGGAGCTCATAAATATTATTACTGGAAATATGTTCTTGTGCCAGGTCCTTGCCCCATGATAAGGTGAAGCAATCGCAGACGCATAAGAAAGCAAGTGTCGATGCTGCGTCGATTGGGAGTTATGCGTAGGCACCCGGTTGTGTCGTAACGCTTGGTTATTTTAATTGTGCCATCACTGCTGTGGCTTTTTGGAGACATTTTGAGTTTTTAAATCACTGGAAGGATTTTGTGAAATTTTTTTTCCAGTTTTGGAAATTCTCCACCATAACTGTGCCAACTCAAGGGCTCTGTTTAGGATTTCATTATCTGCTGCACAACAAAAACAATGTGGAAAAATGAATACCCTCATGTTTACACAGGGTTAGCCAGAAACATCTCGAAACAAATGAACTTGAACTGATAAATGTATTTGTTCCCTGTACCTGTGACTTATTTGCACTTCCTAGGATACGGCAATCGTCCAGCCAACACATATCTGAGCAACATTCAGCGGCCAGACGTCCTTCGGGTTAAACGTGACAGGGTTCCTCACAATCACTGCTGGTTTTATATTGTTTTTATTGGTTTTATTTCACTTCAGTAGCACCACACACTAGCCTCGTATTTTAAATCAACATTGGTAAGAAATCATAGCTGAAAACCAGAGTGAATTTTTCGGATGCAATTAAAAAAACTAAACAGACCAAAGTGTGGATGTATTAGAAATGACATTATAAGATTCTATGAAAGGGCACTGGAGCATTTTTAATGAAGGCTATATAAAGAGTAACAGAAAGAGTAATATTATAAATAGAAAGCCGGACAGCTGAACATATCATTCTTCCAAATAATAACTGTGGTAGTAAAATATATAACTTTATACATAAATAAAATTGTAAATCGAGGTTTGAAAATATCTACATGGCAGTGGCAGAGGTGATTACATTTATTGGAGGTTTGGGAGAACAAGTTCAGTACGGACAGCAACATCACCTGGGATCGGAGACAAAAGTGCGATTAGTTCCTGGTGCTAAAGACTTTGGTCTTTTAATAGATTCTCTTGCTTATAGGGAGGGTGTGAAGACAAGAGTTTGATCCCTGGATTGGGCGGGCAAATATGTTTTATTCTGGTGTCGATGAAAACCACTCTTGACCTCTTTCAAAATCTACTAGGTTTATTATGTTGCTTTAGATGTGTTAATTATATTTTTTAATAGCAGATAGATGTTGGTAATTATTATTGGACTTAAAATTTTACGTTTTCAATTGAAATTTAAATACAATTGAATACAAGTACTTTTTTGTAGTTGTTCCACTTCTGCACATGTAGTTGCACAACAGATAGTTTGGCTCACTATTCCTGAGCAAACTGCTCCAGCTGTCTCAGGTTTGATGGGTGCCTTCTCCAGGTTACAAATTTCACCTCTTAGCTATAGGTGTTAGATAGGATTCAGATCAGGACTCGTAGAAGGCCACTTCAGAACAGTCCAATGTTTAGTTCTGATCCATTCTTGGGTGCTTTTAGCTGTGTGTTTTGGGTCATTATCCTGTTGGAGGACCCATGACCTGTGACTGAGACAGAGGTTTCTGACTCTGCAGTCAGAAAACTACATTTCGCTCCAGAATGCCTTCATAGTCTCGAGATTTCATTCTGCCCTTCACAGATTCAAGGCACCCTGTGCCAGGCACAGCAAAGCTGCCTCAAAACATAACCGACCCTCCTCCATGTTTCACTGTAGGTATGGTGTTCTTTTCTTTGAAAACTTAATTTTTTAGTCTGCAAAAATAGAGCTGATGTGACTTGCCAAAAAACTCCAGTTTTGACTCATCTGTCCAAAGGACATTCTCCCAGAAGGATTGTGGCTTGTCAATATGCATCTTAGCAAATTCCAGTCTGGCTTTTTAATGTTTTTCTTTCTGTGGAGTCCTCCTGAGTCTTCTCCCATGAAGGCCACTTTTGCTCAAAAAGCAACGGATGGTGCGATCAGAAACTGACGTACCTTCACCTGGGAGTTCAGCTTGTATCTCTTTGGAAGTTATCCTTGGTTCTTTTTCTGCCATTCGTACTATACTTCTGTTCAAACTGGGGTGTATTTTTCTTGGTTGGCTACAGTTCCACAGACCTTGAACTTCAAGGAACATCAAGCTGCTGATTGATTGATTGATTGATTGATTGATTTATTGATTGATTGATCAAGCTGCTTGGAGATGATCTTGCAGCCTAACAAAGTCTAAAGCTTAACTTTAACATGCTTGTCTATTATTTTCTTTCTGATGATACCAAACGGCACAGATACCAAACGGCACTACTTTCCTCCATTTAAATAGGCTGAATGACTGATTCCAAGATTGGAGACATGTGTGATACGTATTAAAGAAACTAATTAGTTTGGAATATCACTATAATCCAATTATTTCTTATCTTTTCTAAGGGGTATCATCAAATGTGCCCAGGCCGTTTTAGAATATCTTTCTAGAATGAGCAATAATTCATCTCTTTTCACAGCTTCTCTGCTTTATTCTATGAAATACATGATGCGATGTGATGAAGTATGATGATGAAGTATACATGATGCAATAGATTTTAATTTCATCACTTTTCAGGAGGAATAAAGCATTATTTCAATGAGGGTACCTACAAAATATGACCACGTCTGTGTGTGTATATATATATATATATAGGCCAGGGCTAAACCGTTTTATGAACTGGCATTACTTTTCTATCATGGATGCAAAAGTCGGCTCTCTCCAATTTTCTCTCTTTCTGCCTTTTCTGCTTAATCCTTCTCCACCCAAACTCAGACAGACATGAAGGTCCTACTAGGGGCCATGTCATGCCAGAAGACAAGATGTTTATTCATCACATCAAAGTGTGTCTTTCACATTCATTTGACCTATTAAATCTTGATAGCCTTTCCAAATCCAATATATTGTGTCAGGGTGATGCAAACGCAGTTTATAGTAATGTGGGGAATGTATGGTTTAAGAGTCTATGCGGTTTTTCTGGAGTACGGTTTTTCTCATACTCTAAACTAGATCTTGTTCATGTGGACAAAACAAGACGCCTGAACTAAAATAGATGCATGAAATACACTTACTATTTAGTACAATTTTTTTCTTTGCACTAGGATTAAAATTGCTGAGAATATTTATTACCCAAAATGCCTGTTTGCATAACGCTCAGAATCATTATAATTGGTTGACAGCTGATATCTTGTGCCTTCCTAAGTTTTCTTTCAAAACAAGCAACGCCGTTCCAGCCCCCTTTTCAGACTGAGAAAAATGTTTTGGTTCAGACCTTAATTATGCTTTATCATACAGTATAACTCTTTTTGTTGTACCTGTGCATGACTGCTGAACAATAGCACATTGAACTCTCCCTAATCAAATATATTTATTCTATTATCCTTTTATCCATTAAAAAATATTATGATTTAAAAAGTGGGTATGGGATGTTAGTATTTCAAAAATCCAGATTGTTTGTAATACAGAATTAAATTGGGTGACTACATGTCAAAAAATATGAGCTAGTATCAGATTTGTTTTCAAATCAGATGTATTGTGTATTTAGCCCTTGGGATGAATTCATTAGGCTCTCTGTCCCATCCAAAAAAGCATTAGCCACCATTATGAAGTTTTTCTTTTTTTTCCTTTTAATAATTTAAATCTCATATTCTTTGGAAATTCTTTCTGTTTTCAGGTTTGGCTGTTCACCAGATTATTACAATCACTGTGTCTCTAATAATGGTGATTGCAGCCTTGATAACAACACTCGTCCTTAAGAACTGGTAGGAAAGATTCCTTTCATCTATTAGGATATTGGATTTCAATCACATTCGTATTAATTAAACTTTTTATAAAAACTGGAATGATACTGTAGAAGAAAGGAAGTGGATAATCGGTAACTCGTCCCCCTTTCATTCTTTCATATTTAAACCAAAGTGTTTAAGAGTTTTTAAGTAATCTCGGTAAAGAAACCTAGAGCGCCTGGACCTGTGAATCTGTGTTTCTTGATTTTTTTAAAAAGATGATGCAATTCATTCCAGACGCACCTAATGTAGGTACAAGGTATGATTTTATTTTTGTTTTTTGTTTTTGGTACGTGTTTTTGTAGTTGTGCACAGAGTGGAAATGGCCGACACAGTAGCCATCAACGGAAGATCAACCAACAGGAAGAGAGCTGCCAGAATTTGACTGATTTCACTCCTGCCCGAGTTTCAAGCAGCGTGGACATCTTCACAGCGTATAATGACAGTTTACAGTGTTCACACGAGTGTGTTCGGACCCCGGTGCCAGTCTACACCGATGAGATGATCCAGCAAACCCCTTTGTACAAAACCACATATAACGGAAATAGGTAAGAGAAATCTCATAAGAAGCATTCGAGGAATTGATATGGAGGGGTGGGTAATTGGTTTGAAGGGTTCATGAGAATTTGTGGGATAAGCTCCTAATAGGTTTAATAAACGTCAGTCTGTTAGTCTAGGGCAACTTTCTCTTTTCACCCCAAGACTCAAATAAATTTGTTATTGTGATGGAGGATTACATCAAGCCAGATTCAAAGTCAATATATCTGGAAGTTTTAGCTTTGAACCCATAAAAAATTGAAACATTGCTGAAATAGGTTATAGGAAAAAGGTTGCTGGAATACATTGTTGTGACATTTAAATAATCTTCCAAATAAGTCTACCTCCACATACTTTATGACTTTGGTTGCAATTTTAGGAGATTTGCAATTTATTTTGAATTTACATAAACATCTAAAACAACACTTTGTCTTACATGATCAACACTTACATTCTCAACACTTACATTCTCAACACTTACATTCCCAACACTTACATTATCAGTTATACATTTTTAACATTTACATTCTCAGTTTTAGATTTTTACACTTACATTCTCCTCTTTAGAATCCAGACTGGATTCTCCTGACTTCTCCTGTGAAGAAGCGATTTCACCCTCATCACAATAAAAATTACTGCTGTCAGAAAATGTATCGATTATTTTGTTCCAGAATACAGTAATGCAAAGCATCTTAGAAACAACCACCATCAATTAAAAGGCCTAACATTTGTGGATTTAACTGAATGCATAATCAGTCCTACAATGCTGCCCTACACATTGCAAAACTCTACGGTTTTTGTGGGAGACTGATCTTTAGTTGATTTAAATAAATTTGCAAGTAGTAGGTTGAATTGCTAAATGTTCCATATGTAGCATACTACCACTCAGATTGCACAGTACTGTGTTTCAAGTGTCAACAAAGACTAAACCTTACAAGCTTAAGCGGATTTTACAAAATCTCTGTCATTGGTCTAATTTTGATGTAACAAGATTATAATTTTACGAAGGACAAAAAAAGAGAAAAAAAAAGTTCTCTCGGGTCAAGGAATCGTTTCCTGTTTTTGTCTGGGTTTCCTCTGGAAAATGCACACTGTTCAGCACTTTGTGACAATCCCAGTTTGTAAAAATGTGTTATAACAAATACATTTTTATTTATTTGATTGAAATGAATCAGTAAATAATATGATTAACACGGATTCGCGTATCTCTTTCCCTCTCTCGCGCTATTATGAATATCAAATGATTTTCAACTACAACCAAGTAGGGTACCAAGTAGCAGCACGCTATTGAAGGAGTGCTGTCCCGGGTTAGGAGGGAGGGGTGGGTTTTTCTAGGGACACATCTGGGCTGCTTGGCCTGCAGTGTGACTCACAGGGCAGTGGGGTGGGGAAGCCTAATCATACTCCCATGCCCTCCTTTTCATACTGGTGCACAAAGCCAAATTGGGTGATAAAAATAAATGGGCTTTTCAAAATAATGATAAATGTAATAATCGTGATGATGAAATATGCTGTAGCTCATGGGCGACCACCGTTTGAATGTCTATTTGGAAATATAATGATTGATTTTGACATTTATTTTTATGCTCTCTCTAGACCTCCACCCACTGAGCGGCAGCTAATTCCTGTGGCCTTTGTGTCTGAGAAATGGTTTGAAATCTCTTGCTGACTCACAGAAATACCATTACTCCTCGTAGACGGCAGAGACTTCCAGACGTTGCTTTGTGGTACGTGCCAGAAATCCTGAAATCGTCTTGCTTTTCCTGAAACCGTTCTCTAACCAATTCATTTCTGTTGAACCTGTTATTTCTGCATCAGTAATCACCAATCATCCATCCTCTCTCCATTTAATTTCGCTCCTGAATATACATTTTTCTATTTTTTTTAATTTTAGTCTGTTTATATTGATGCATAAAGCGTGTGTTGTGTATGCAAAGAGATCATCATAAAATCTAATTGGTTCCCACAAATTCGAAAAATTCCCACAAAAGTCTCTATCGACATGCGACATGATATTATGATGTCAATTAATTAAAATTACTTATGCAAATATGCAAGTCCTGTTATGAGTCCCTTAGCACTGTTAATTTACATATATCCGATGTATGTCATTTAAATAACAGCTGGAAGATTGGTCTGATGTGAGTGTTTCTGCTTATTTGGGAGGTAGAGTATTTTCATGTTTGGAAAAATTCTAAATATAGTCTATGCAATGCAATTAACTGATTGTGTGATACCACTGACCATCCATGTTAATTCATAGCTCTCTTGTCGTTGTGTCTACTAATTTATCTGTTTCCTTTCACAGGATCTCTTTGGTAAAGTGAAACAAGCAATTCAAACAAAAACAACAGCTGATTTTTTAAAACAGTGGGAACTCTCCGAACTTGAGAAAATGCTTTTATTTTTCTAAAATGGAGATAAGACAGGAAATGCCACTCGCAGTTATTTTAAAGAGACATATATTTAGATTAAATATATATTGTCTGTAGGTGCAATGAATCAACATTGTAGACATCTTGATGGCAAGAGTACACAAGCGACTGCTGTCAATAAGAGCAGAACTGTATAACTGAACAATGTGCCAATAATGCCACTATGTGCCACAATCTGTACAGAACTTATCCGGGAGGCCGTGGATTAATAAAGACATAATGGGAGAGTCATTTCAGAAGCAGTATCCTATCACCCATTCAATACCATCTTTTTTTAGAAAAAGGAAGAAAAAAAAATTTCATAAATGTTTTTAATATATTTTAACATAGTCAAGGAGTTGTGTTGCAAATTATAAATAAAAAAAAAAGTTTATATGAAGCGCTGTACTATAAGAATGAAAGACAAAGTTTCTTTCAACAATAAATGCTATTTTCATAGCATCTTTATTTCAGTAAATTGTTACCAGATCCCCTTTTGAAAGTAATCATCCCAACTGTCTATTTTTATACAAAAACAAATTATTAATCATTACAGAAATAATGCTTCTCCCTTGCTATGGAACATTTTGACGAGGGTGGTGGATTTTGGATTTTGGATTTTATGGGTCACCATGAAACTTCTGCCAAGAAAACAACTAACTACGCTCGATTAAAAAAGAAAACCCAAATGAAATCAATCCTTCCATCATCGCGTACGCGTCTTGATATCCATTCATAAATTCTTTTTTGAAAACAATTTATACAAATCATAGTTTTAATTTTTCTTACTTGGATGGCAATATCTCACATGGGAGACGGTTGATCCTGAATGGCCAGGTTTCAGCCAATGAGACAAGCCATTCAGGAGTCATACAGGATTAGGATTGGAAGATGGAACAGAGAAGACTTTCAGCTTCAGTCTTTCCTGTGTTGCTCAGTAATCATCATTCTTATCTAAAATAAAACATTGTTAACTATATTGCCACAAAGTACTTTTATTTAACACTCCAAATCCAAATCATCTGAACAGGGTAAAACCCTAAAGTGTGTTTATATATATATATATATATATATATACAGATGGTATTATGTTATCAAGGTTTGGAGCTAACCCCTGTATCAGAGGTTTTTGTGAACTAGAATGATTTTTGTTAAACATGCAGTGCAAAAATATAGATAAATGATGATAAAATAATCCCCAGACTTTTTTTTAACATTAAGTGGCCTTGTGGTTTGAGAATCTGCCCTGGTACCAGAAAGTCAAACCAAAAACCTAAAAACCGGTTTCTGTTTCCCGAGCAGAACCTCAGGATGGATAAGGTTATGGCCCTGCAATAGACTGTTCAGTCAAGCTGCTTCACACCATGGAAACTGGAGTAAGTTCTGATCCAAGAAGCTGTCTCTACTTGAACATAGCTTGCATTTTTCTACTCTATTAACCATGTCTCCCACAGCTTAAACCTCCTATGAGAGATAATGCCTCTTCAATCAGATTTGTGTGTTGAGTTTTTTTTGCTGCCTGATATGATATTTTATTAAAGGACTGATTGGTGAGGTATGAAGGCTATTTAATTGCTGTAATATACACACACACATATATATATATATATATATATATATAAATATATATAAATATCTGTACATGTATTTTCTATATATTTCCTTCTATTTGTGTACAGGTGTGTACTATTTTTAAAAATCCTCCTTTTTGGGGTGTAATGGGGCTGGGTTAGATAACTTCTGTCTTTGTTTACATGTGTGATTACAATGATATTTCATTACACTGACTAACATTGTGCCAAGTTTCCCACAAATTTTATCATTTTTTTCCCAGCAGTTGTCAGCTGTATCTAAAGCTAACGAGTACAATGCTTTCATCAAGGTTGTGGTAAATAAATGTGAAAAGGCGACGAACGGAAGCAGAAATAAAAAAAAACCCAGTAGGAGTTTAGAGGAAGTTATCCGAGTACACAGAGTGTTTACGCACTCCGTTACGCAGTACTTTAGTTGGAGATACCTGTGGGTATTCAGTCTTGAATGTTGAAGATAGTAACACTGTAATAAACGGCATATTCAAAAGTCTTTGTAGAATGAAATTAAAGCTATTAGTGTATTTTCCCCATGTTTTATAATTTAACTCATTCAAGTGTCTATTAAAGGTGACTTGTCTTCGCCAGAAAAGTTTGTTGCCAGCTATTCAGGTTTAAACATTTTTGGGTTTTCTTATAGACAGCAATGCACTGAAGCACATATATAAAAGTATTAAAATGTTTACACACATCTCTCAGCCACATTTTACCTCTGCTTTTTCAAATATAAATAAGGATGTATAATTGCATAGAAACTCGCCTTCTGGTTATACGTTGTTATTCATACAAAAAATATTAAAGTCAATGAAAAGCTTGAAGATATCAAATGCATGTAAAAACAAACGAATATATACTGAGAGCATAATATCTTCACCCTTGCCAAAATATCCGTTCAAGTATGCCCTAATGAAAATTCAACAATCAGTGATTTTGCAAACTAGTGTACTGCCACTAAGCAATCTTTGAAGCTTCCACCAAATATATGACTTCCTATTTCTTATGATTTATTTATTGAAGGGTTAGGGTTATATATGACGGATTCTCTCTGGTCTATTTATTCAAGGAATCATATAGATATCTAAACATTTATTTTTTCTCTCTTTATTTAATGTTTATTAATTCATAACTTTTTTATTTCCAGACTTTTCTGTCACTGCATACATTCCATAAAGTTCATAAAGCCATTTTGGCTTAATCATAGATACTGAGACATTTTCCTGCATTGTTAAAAGTAACTAAATGAATATCAAAAAAAAGCTCCTTATTTTTACAGTAAAATATTTTTAAAGTAAATTGATATTGCCCTCTGTATGTTTTTGTTGTAAAAAAAAACATTTAAAAAAAAATGAATTTAAAATACTTTTATAGCCCTTAATTGTAATCCATTATACCTTTCATTTTTATGCATAATAATTCAAGTCAATTAATTCTCACCACAAGGGTTTCAACATTTGAAACTAGTGAAAAAGTGGCAATGAGTCTAGGAAACTTTCTCATTCACTGCCTGTGTTGTATTTCACCATTATCCACTGCCTGTGTTGTGTTTCACCATTATCCACTGCCTGTGTTGTATTT
>JAOYSI010072402.1:10319-21579 GCA_025775065.1 Hiodon alosoides
TATCCACTGCCTGTGTTGTGTTTCACCATTATCCACTGCCTGTGTTGTATTTCACCATTATCCACTGCCTGTGTTGTATTTCACCATTATCCACTGCCTGTGTTGTGTTTCACCATTATAGAGAATACACACAGTTAGGTTTAGACATCTGCCCTCTGATTTTCATTTTACCCAGATACTTTGGAAATATATGTAGCGTTTGTTTCCTGTTAGCTGGTCCTCAATAGCTTTTCAAGAGTTCATGGTCATTAGAAATAACTCTTGCCTGTATTGGAAGGAATGCATAAGCAACCACTAAATCCCAATTATCTGATAAATATCCAAACCTTACCGACTGAAGTCATATTTCCCTTTTTTGTAGTTTTTGTAATGCCTTTAAAAGGTTCCTTATAAGAGCCACGTGGACAGGTGCTCAGTTATAATAATAATAATAATAATAATAATAATAATAATAATAATAATAATAATAACAGCTTAATTTTGGATGCACAAAGATTTTCATCTATGCATTTTTGACATTTAAAAGATGTTAACAATGACTCAAAGGTGAAAACGTCAGTTTATACTGTAATATTTAACATATCCTTGTAAGACACACTGCAGTGGTTCTTAAATTGTGCTTACTTTCCAGTGTAGTGATATAAAATGCTCTTTTAAAGTAAATTCACACCCAATTTCCTCTTTGTAGTGCAGTTTGGGCAATAAAAAAAACAAACAAAAAAAACTTTTGTTCATAGTTTGTTTATTGTTTACAATTGCATTTAAAGGAATACAATTCAACAGAAGTCGCCCTTTTTAATGAAAAGAATGATTGATATCCACTGATTTAACACTTCTTGGTCAATGCCAAGAAGAATGCCGTATTTCCAGAAGCCTTGCTACTCTCTGTGGGGTATAATAGAAACTGATTTCTAAAATATGACTACAGCAATATAGAAAAGGTTTTTGGAAATTGACTTTTTTTCTAATAGGTGTAAAATGAAACTCAAATCAAAACTTCGGCAACCCGCTAATCGCATTTACCTAATTGTATTAATACATGTAGAGACATTAGATACTAAAAAAGAAAACTCTATTTAATACTATTTTATTCAATGCAATTAGCAGGTTGCAATTAGCAAGTTTTAATTTGGTCTCAGCCACAGTTGTGTATTAATGTTGTAAAGAGACAGTTCCAGGACAGTGTTATTATACGAAACATTAAAACAGAGAAGGAGATACTCGTACATTTAAATTTCCATTAATGAAGATTCTTTCTGTAAAGAGAATTTGGATCAGTGGCTACGTGTTTTTTTTGCAGACTTTTTAAATGTACCCAGGAATACCAATTGATCATTTTAAAATTAATTTTCAAAGTGAAATGTATTCTGTCAAACTGTAAGAAGGAAGGCATTTATGTATGTATTGCTATTTTTTCCATTCATTTCACTGCTCCAATCATTACAAAGTTAAGGTTTCAATCATGAAACAAAATTACGTTTTCTCCCAACGTGTATGGTACCTTAATGTATGATAGTGGATTAGACATAGTAATGTGGTTAAAGAAAAATAAATAAATACAAACAACAACAACAATAAAAAAAACTGTTCTATTTTCATATACTACGTAGGTTTGGGTAAAGTTAATATTATAAAAGCCTTAATGCATACTGTAGTTCATTCAACAAGCAGTGATCACTGGACAAGAAAATACCGTTTAACCGAAGCAGCACTTTATAGTAGAACAAAGAATTCTGCGTTTTTCATCACCGATCGTGTGAGTGAGTGTGTATTCAGAAGACAGTAACCATTATTTTTGGTGTTTTATCTGGTGTTAGATGCCACCGAACGTGTCTACTAGCTTGAATTTATGATGTACAACATGATCCGTATTGCTATACACGACTCCAATGTTCTTGTTTCCAATTAAATGAAACGTTTGTACTTAGTGCAATCTTTATCTTTTTATATTTGTGTTTAATATATCAAGGAGTACCTCCAGTTGCTTTTATATACGATGACTATAGAATACACACGGACATTCATACAAATTTATTAATAGCAGATGCAGTTCCTGTGTCAGTTTAACGTTGTATCCTTTTTTTCTGTCTAATGATCACAGTTATCTCTTTTTTTGTAAGTATTGGTAACACGTTTAAATTTCCGGGTGATATTGATTTGGTACTTCTATCCTCTGTATTTGCAAGCATTGTAAATGCGATTCTCATCTGATTCCTTCTCTGTACATTTAGTACTCTGATGTTGCTATTAATAAAATATTTAACTATACAGGCTATCTTTCTAAAGACAATGTTTTGAAAGATTTGTAAAAATGATAGTAATGAATAAATAGTCTGGGCAAGTAAACAGAAAATAAACCAATGAAATATATGAGAAATATAAAAATGTACTTTGTTTACTTTGTTTTGCATTTATGTGTTTTCTGTCTAAAGAGAGAATACAGTGAGGATGAGAAGAATTGGATGTGACAAGTGATTTCACTCTAGAAAAATGTTTTATTTTAAAGAACTGTATCATACTCATAAACCATGGCTCAATTTATTATGACGACTGATTTTCAACTCAAGTCATCTTCGATGAGGGACAGCAAAGAGGACATTGGAAGACTTAAGACCTAAGCAACATAACACAACCCTTGCAGTGTTTTATTTCATAAGTATACATAGAATTATTATAGTGCTAATAAATCAACACACATCATATTTTAGCAGAAAATTCTAACCTTTTCAAATATAATGACTGCTGACACGAAATTAACAAATAATATTTTAAAATATTGCTGGCGGTAATGTCATAGGTGTTACTTAACACTAAAACTGCCAACGACCACAACAGTCAATTTTGACAGGTCTAACTAAAGCATCATTATATAAATAAATAAAAAAAATATGATTAACATGTATTTTTATTTTGGTAAATTCAATCAAACTTGGGGAAAATGTTTTTTACAATTACTTTACAACCTCTACCTTGCTTCACCACCACATATGGTCAAGAGTGTTCTGTTAGGGCGGGGTCACAGGACACAAATACATGGTCAGGCATCTGGTTCAAAACAAGATTTTATTTATTTAAAACATTTGAGCACAGAAAAGGGAATCAAAATCGGAATAAACTCAGCCAGCAGCGTTAACAAAGGTCACAGACAAATACAAACGCTAAGTTCACAACAGCCACATACAAAAACTGCCACCACGACCGCACGTCTGGCTGCATTTAATTTCCTCCTTCCTTTCTCTCTCCCTGGAATCCTTTCATTTCTTGGCTTTTATATCTCACCCAGTCAAATTTTGTCAATTGGTTTTGCAAGTCAGTTCGGTGGCCTCATGGGGAATGTAGTTCTGGAGGCGGGAAGGCCATTACCTCCAGCACTTTTTTTGCTTTTGCACATAGCTCCTCTCAGCGATCAACGAGCAGTCCAGTTTCAGATGTTTAGAGAGTTTTTCTGAAAAGAGGGAGGAACGTCCCATTACCATGCAAGTGTAAATTGACAGGGTAAAGGATTAGTTCCCTCTTCAAATATGATTTAATCATTTATGAACTTTAATCATTAGTAGGTTAAGTACCCCTGAAGTATCTGAGCAAATCACGCGAGAGCCCCTCTGTCATGTGACCTCACTCCAATAAAAGCTGGTTGCCACGACAGTTTGTTCTTCCTTTCCTTCAGACACGCAGACACTGAGCAAATTTCAAAGGCTGAGAACAAAATATCTCCCCGTTTTTGCCCGTATCGAGATACTGTACAACAATTGTTTTGTGTGATACTAGACTCCTTTTAGTGAGATAAAAAGGTAGTTTGATCATGTATCTGTCGTGTTTGCTAGCTACCTTGTGCACAAAGGTAAGCCTGTGGCTTGCGCTGTTCTTCTTCGGATAAAGGATTTGTTCAAGCAGGTTTTTTTTTCATATTACTGTTGTAGTACAGTTGTATTACCATTGCATTACCATTGCGGTTTATTTAACCGTTTTCTCTCCAGGAAAATGAGTATCCATAATCATGGCATCGTTATTGGTATTATTCGTTTTCAGCTGGAACAAATAGTTTTATGGTCAATCGGCAGCCGTCAGCTGCCTTTGGCGCAGAGCACACTTGTTTGGACCTTGAAGACCCCTTGTTTTGTTATCATTTCCCCAAATTTCAGAGGCGGGCTATAGTCAACCTTTGTCCTCTGCTTCCCGCATTTCAAGCAGAGGTCGTAGGGTGGGAGTGCCCCTTGGGACGGCTGCTACCATTTTAGCATTACCAACCATTCACCGAGATGCTCCAGGGAGAGCCCAGCCAAACCCGGTGCACTCCTTGGAATGTCGAGAGAATGACGGGAAGGAGGACCTGCCTGAACACTCCGTTATTCCACCGTTGAGTCCGTAGCGTCCGTAGCGTCCCTTACGCCTAGTCGACTTTGGAGAAGCACAACATGCTGTATAATGACTCTAATCTCTAAACAAGACATGTCATGTTGGCTGTGTCGGACATTGCACGAAGGTCGCCTGCGAGTTAGGATGCGGCGTGCCCAAACAAACACAGCAGTGTAACAGAAGGAGAAGGTGTACTCCAACGGTGCGTCCCTCTACCACTTTCCAGCTAACCAGGCTGTGATTCTGGCTGCAGCTGTCAAAAGAGCGTTGCCTGACTAGCTGGGTGAACTGCAGGTCTCGCAGTCACTACTGAAGTTTAGCAGCCAAGCCACAAGTCGGAATCTGGCCCACCGTCAAATCTGGCTGTCCAAGGTGAAACTGTCGGATGCTAAATTAAAGTTAAAAAAAAATGCTGCGGTGTAAATTAATGCTGGACAGTGTATTTAACAGGAAATGTTATACTGTTATACTAAGAAGAACAAAATGCCTCACTGTGTATACAGTGAAAAAGACACAAATCAAAACAAACGCTAAGCTATATAGATAAATATTTTATTTCCATTGTTCGTGAATTATTTCGGTATAATACAGCATTATACTGGAATTCCTCTCATTTCAAATATTTACGAAAGACGTTCCTATGCACCTTGTTACACTGTCCTCATTAAGAATATCTGAAGCTATTATTCATTTCAATCATTATCTTTCCATATTTTACTATACTTTGGAATGCAATTTGCTTTATTGAGGTAGCTTTTGTTTTTACATATCGGCTCATATTTTGGATAAATTCCAAGCATCTGCTGAAGAAAAAGCTTTGAGGTTCAAATGTTTTTTAAAGAGAACAACGCTATTAGGGAACTTTCAATCAATAAGAATTCTAGAAATTTGTGCATGGCAGGAATGATAATCTGCATCACAGATGGTAATCACAGATCACTAATTTATTTCTATGAGTCATAACCTAAATATAATTTGATCTTGAAATAACAAGTCAGTAATCGTAGCATCACTAATGTAAAATCCCCATGCCATGATATGTACTGTAAATGAAAAATGCCAAATAAGGGGCTCGTTGCATGTTTAAGAACCGACTTTTTCATCTCTGATGCACATTTTTCTAATGAGACCAGGTTAAGATATATTGCTAGAGTCAGGTGCTGCATATGAGGAATGTTAATAGATAAAATGTATTAGTTTCTCTAGGGCTCACACAAATTAGGTAATATATTTCGTACATAGAAAATACTGAGGCAATCAAGGGATTCCCTTTGCGAGATTTATGTTTAGATAAAAGATAGATACAATTACAATAGAACTGTATAAATAGTTGTTTTACTGAACAACATCTTTCATTCATCTCAGCTGTTAGCTGGAAGCCCTGTATCCTGGCAGTAATTATGCTAAATATCTACATCATCGTGTGGAAACAAATTTTTCTTGTTAGTACTGCCATTTTACTTCCAAGACATTTAAACATTCATAATAACTGCTCAATTAAATTTTCAATCATTCAATACAGCTTCCTGAAGTGTTTTGTGAATTCTTTACTTATTACCTTTTAAAAGCTCTGCTCTGTAAAATAAGGACTCTGTGATGAAATATTAAACAACTCTGGAAAATGTATTTATAAAATGATGTAGTATCTTCAGCTACATGTTTACATGTATGCATATGCATCGACAAATAAACCCCGGGATTTCAGGTTGTAAAAACGTTCCAGGTTCCTAGGGTAGCATGCTATTATCATCACCATGTATGTTCAGTGAATAGTTCCAGATAAAATAAATATATATATATTTGACTGTGTGTGTATGGGTGGATGAAATCACTCTGAGAGCAGGTGGGCGGTCACTCAGATTTCTTTTATTGTGCATTTCTTCAAATCGGTCGTAATCTTGTAGTGGGCTACAAAGGCAAGAGTATAAAAATACATCTTAACAGAACTGAATATCCTGCGCTTCCTCGTTACTGTTTTAACGAAACAGGATCAAATTCTGTACAGGCAACCTAACACATTGACTGACCGCCATTTTATATTTCAAAATGTAACACAGAACACAGTAAAAACCTGACCATGTGAGTCTGTACTGGCGGTCACGCAGCTCCGAACGTGCGAACAAGCTAGTTAAGTCAAGTTCAGTTAGCATTTTTACGCAGAACATTAATATAGCTACATAAAATGCATACCTGGGACAAACACAGCCAAAGGCTGGTGAACATACAGTGGCCTCCCGTTGCTGTTGTTAATCGTAAAAAGGCTAAATGTACAGAAATGTGAAATTCAGAGATAGCTAATCACACAATTAAACACTCGCAGTTTTTATCCGTGATTATTACACACATGACTTGAATCTAACTGAATCCGGAATTATAACAGATAAAATAAATACACTCTTGTGTTTTATGCGTAAAACTCACTCTTGAAAACTGACATAATACTTCTTTGTAACTAAGCACAGTCCCAATTATGACATGAATTTTAACAGCACATATAGCCCCATTGCATATATATAGATAAATATGTTGCTACCTGAGGCACCAGCCCTAGCAGTAGTTTTCCAAAGTTACCTAGAAGTTCATTTTAAGTTACACAGGTAAAAAAAAAAAGGAAATGGAGACTGACGGGACAATTAATCACTCCGACAAGCATACTGACAATTGGTTACGATAGAAATTGGTTTAGGAGAGACATTAACTCAGATGGAAAAATGTTCAACATTGGAGGCTCCTCTCAGAGTATCAAGCGCAAAAAAGAAGAAATTAAGTACTATTTTCAGAAGAGAGTACACACGTGGAGGAAAAAACATAAATAAGGAAATATATACATTAAAAAATGAATAAATATATGTCAAATTTATATAGAAATGGAAATATCACTGAGGAAATGTATAAATTTATGCAGATATTTACTATTCCGTTAATTTCAATATTAATTAAGGTGTCTATTTGTTATTTCAGCAATTTCTGCATTTATTCATTCCATTATTTCCAATTATAGTTCTACTTTTAGAACCACTTTTATTTATGTTTCTATTTCTATCCTTGTGTTCTGTCAATCAACTTGTTTCCACATTCCTACTAATTCTGATCAGGATGCTGTTTTCTTTAGACAACGGCAGGCTTTGTGTAAGATTTTAGAAGTCCAATCAGATAATCTATTTTGACACTTCAGATGTCATGGAAATGCTCCGTCTGACATTGTTTTGTGCAGGGGAAGGCTCAAGCTCTGCATGCCAATCGCAACTAACAATCCGAAGAAAATTGATTCAAAGTGGATTTGAACCCAGTTTAAGTTGTATTTACGATTTAAAAATGAATGAAATTGCAACGACCGCCAGGAGAGGTCTGGCTTCGTCTTAAACCTATTCTCTGTGTCTGAACCTAACTCAATTGCAGCGAACATGCCCTCCGCGTGCACCTTAAGAGGACTAACACCGAGAACAATCAATACATTTGGGTTCAGCACACTCTCATCATGCGAGGTCATTATAGTTCATCATAGTTCTGGAATGTGGAAGTGATGTGTTGTGAAAAACTACTGAAATAGATCAGGGATACAATAGCATGGTTTTGTGATTCAGTTAAAGGCACAATCCCCCAATTGAAGACATATTTCAGACTGCATTTAAAAAGCATTAAAAAACCCAAAAAATTATGCGATGCATTTTCTATTTTATTATATTTTGTAAGTAAGATTTCCTAATCTGTGTTTATAAAAATGTTGACCTAATGTTGGCTAGTTCGCATCAAATTCCCTCCCAGTAATCACCAGATCCAATTTAAACGTCTTTGAACAGACATTTGGCTACAGCCGTTGACCTTTGATCAGGAATAGCGTACAGGTTGACGTAGTCTTGTACCACCAACACATATCTGCTGCCACAGTTGGTGACCGGCAGTTCCTGGATGTCTTCAGATACCTTCTGAAATGGCGAGCGCGGCACACTGGCGCTGCTCGGCTGAGGAATTATCTGCGACACTACTTTCCGGGTTCTCCGGCTCTTTTGCCGGTGGTTTATTTTGTTTTATAAACAAGGAAAAACGCTCTTCAGGGATTCCCCTCATTGGTTCACCCCAAACAAAATAAACTAAAATAGCAAACAAAAGAAAGACCTCGGACTCGAAAGCAGACTCTCCACGCCGGCACTTCGTTTGGTGTAATTTTTCTCTCTCTCCGGCCTTCGTCCACCTTTCTTTCGTACTTCCTGCCTGCCAGGTTGGGGTGCATTTGCCGTTTCTCTTGCAGGTCCTGTCCAGTGTTGAATGTTGCAGGAGAGGTACTCGGTCAGCTCAAATTCCTGATGCGGATCGGACTATTAGTGGCGCACACATGGCCAGAGGGGTGAGATGGTGCTGGATAAAGGAATATGAGCCGTGTAGCTGGTTACATTTTCCGGTGTAGTCATCTCCGGGAAGCATGATATTGCGTCAGCATTCTGGTGATCGTGTACTTCTCTGGAGATTATGGTCCACTCAAATTGATCCTCTTCTAGGGCCCAACCAGTTTGTTCATCCGATTCGTTGGGTATTGGTTCAAGAGGGATTTGTGGTCTGTAACAATGACAAATAGCTGCATGTAGAGCTAGTTTCCGGAAACTAACTACCTAACTGCCAAGATAATCAGCTAGAACTCTCGCTTATAAGTGGACTACTTCCTTTTGGCTATGGGATGTGACTAGCGTAGATGACCCCGGTATCCTCATTTTCTTGCTTCTGGGCCAACACAGCACCTATGGCAGAGCAGGAGGCATCAGTGTAGAGGCAGAATGTCTGTAAGAAGTCTGGGAAGGCAACTACAGGACGATGAGACAACCTCTTCACACGTAGAGGTTCATAGGAACTGTACATTCTTTTCTGTGAGCTTGGCATGGTGGGCAAAACTTGTGATGAACTTCTTGTAATAAGAGCTTCTTTTTTTTTTTTTTACTTCTTGTAAAAAAAGTCCAAGGAAGGCTGTCAATTTTGTTGGTGATCGTGGGGAAAGCTAATCTTTCACACACTGCACATTCCAGGGGTCTGGCTGAATGCCATCCTTGGAGGCAATGTGTCCAAGGAATAGGGCCTTGTCCTTGGTGTGGCCACACTTGGCAGGGTTTAACTTCAGGTCGCCACAGTTGCAAGAAAAAGTTTGTGAACCCTTTGGAATTACCTGGATTTCTGCATTGATTACTCATAAAATGTGTAAATCTGATTTTCATCTAAGTCACAATAATAGACAAACACAATCTGACAAAACTGATAACGCACAAACAAACAGTAGTAAAAATATTTTTTATTTTTCTCGTAGACATTGAGTAATCATTCCCAGTTAAGATTTGAAAAAGTAAGTGAACCGCTGTGTTAACCCCTTCTTGAAACTGTTTGGAGTCAGGTGTGACAACTGACATGAAACTGTAACTTTAAACCTGTAGAGAATTAAAATCCTTGAGGTTCACTGCATTTAGCTTTCTATAATCTAAGCAGAAGTGCCAGGATCCGTTATTCTTACAGGTGCAGCGTCTCCACTTGGTGAAGAATTTCATGCTGTTGTTCTGGTGTCATCCGGTGGAGTGTTTCTTGATTGGTGAAGGCAACACTATGTTAAGTAAACTCCACTTGACTAGGTCAAGTCCATGTGACTATCGATAAAATATTAGTTTCTAAAAAAAAAAACTAAGTTTTTGGCCGTTGGTTTTTTCTGTATGCCTGTAATTTGACATATCCTGAAGGAAAGCAATGGGTTTCTGATGTCAAAATTCTCAAGTGCGCCCAGAACACCCGGTGTGCTTAGCCAGTGTGTGACTTTAAAGGTAGGGGACACAAAACACCAGCTTTTAAACTGGTACCGAAAACAAATTAGTCTCTGGAAATCCGCATGGCAGAAGGTACAGCAAGCCAAATACGGCACGCTGGGGCATACCTGGTCCGGAAGCGACTGGAGACAGGGACACTGGTTGATTGTTGCGCGGGAAAAATATTCAGCCATGTTTTATTATTTGTAAATGTTTTGTTGCATTTTAATATTTACACTTGAAAGTATGTTATAAGTTTGTGTTTAAATATGTGGTGCTTGTAGTGCATTAGTGCAACTATTGTGTTTTATTCTCTGTTGGAGATTAAATGTAACAAAAGTTCAAAACAAGGTTTGATGGCCCACCCTGTTCTCCATCATGTGGTGGCTTCAGTATTATATGGTGTTTTCTGGCCTCCCTCCTTGTGATTTATGGCCCAGTGAGTGTAGAACAGGGAAGCCCTGATGGGGCAAGCCAGCGCCAGTCAGACATCTCTTATCAGCAAACACTAGTCTGTGAAGGCAACAGGAGACTTACTCCTTCGTGTCTAGGCTGCCATGGGTAAGAGAACCCAGATCTTGTGAACTTCTTACAAGTGTCTTTTGCTCTGTTCTTAAACTGTGATAAACACCATGTGTTTTACTGGCTTTTCCAGTTTTACTAAAACTCTCCATAACAGTTTTCAAGTGTTTAATTGTTGTTTTAATTGTGGGTAGCAAGGTCCTTCCATGGGGCGTGGCCCCACAGCTTGGCTGTCAGTCTTGCCTGCCCTGGGCTTTTCCCCAGGGCTTGAGGGTGTGTTTTCAGCTGTGTGCCATAACTACCCTCCATCTACTTAGGGGAGGCACCGCTGAAGTAGAGTTTCGTAAGGACACACTTCAATTAAAAAGGCAGACAATGCCATTTTGGATCACAACCTCCTATGGTATAACGTATAAAAACTTATAAAGACTGTCCTATACTAAAATACTAAAATGGTGTGGTTTTTTTTTTGTTTTTTTTTAAGGGTGCACAAAAGATAAGCTATAACACTGACATAATGTAAGTACTTAAATAATATTTTTACACCAAAAAAAATACAATATCATTACATTTTTAGTGCGGGTTCTCAATATATGTGGTCAGTGGGG
>JAOYSI010072403.1:11066-21579 GCA_025775065.1 Hiodon alosoides
ACTCATCAGTTGGGCTCTTGTGTGGTTCTGTGATGGTTATCTAACTCATCAGTAGGGCTGTTGTGTGGTTCTGTGATGGTTATCTAACTCATCAGTTGGGCTCTTGTGTGGTTCTGTGATGGTTATCTAACTCATCAGTAGGGCTGTTGTGTGGTTCTGTGATGGTTATCTAACTCATCAGTTGGGCTGTTGTGTGGTTCTGTGATGGTTATCTAACTCATCAGTTGGGCTCTTGTTGTTGTGTACTCTCGCAGCCCCTTCGGTCGCCCCCCAGGACATCCAGGTCAACGCCCTCTCATCCACACAGCTGGAGGTATTGTGGGAGCCCCCGCCGGTGGAGACTCAAAATGGGAACATCCAGGGCTACAAGGTTAGGATGTGTTCTCTCTCCATCTCATTCTCTCTGTCACCTCATCTCTTTCTCCAACTATCTCTTCATCCTTCTCCCTCTCTCTCTCTATCCTTCTCTCTCTCTCTCTCTCTCTCTCTCTCCATCCTTCTCCCTCTCTCTCTCTCCCCATCCCTCTCTCTCTCTCCATCCTTCTCCCTCTCTCTCTCTCTCTCCATCCTTCTCTCTCTCCATCCTTCTCCCTCTCTCTCTCTCTCTCTCTCTCTCCATCCTTCTCCCCCTCCCTCTCTCTCACCATCTTTTTTATCTCTCACTCATCCTTCTCTCTCTCCATCTCCTTTTTATCTCTCTCTCATCCCTGTCTCACTTCATGATCTAATTTTAAATTTAAGATTGAAATTTTTCACCCGTTCTAGCTGGATTTATACTTTTTTAGTATATCTTAATTTCAGTGAAGTGTATCATTTCACGATTATCCACCTTATGTTGCTTAATTTAGCTACATTTTGGGGAACATTAATTGTTTGAAAACTGTTTATTTCCCTCTTGTATTATTTATTACCTTTCATTTTCTCATTTCACTACTCAGCTGATCCTCAGATTGTCACCCATCACCTGTAATGGACTGTGAGGCCATAAAATCTGGGTTATAAAGTAATATTTGAGATTCAAATTAAGTGGAACCGTGTTAAAGTATGCGTGATGATGTGATGAACAGGGTTTATTAATCCAGCTTGGTGCTAATGCGTTTCAGATGTTCCATGTGTGTAGTTCTTCTCTGGCGAGCCACTCCGTGAGCATTAGGACCCATAAAGGAGGAAGAAGTCATGCTCTGAATTCAGAGGGCCTCTGGGGGCTGTAGTGCTTCCAATCGTTCTGAGGGCCGACGCTCTTCCTTAGTCCATGTGCTGTGTTGTGTTTTAACTAAACTAGATCCATTACTGGGAGGAGGGCAGCCAGAACGAAACCGAGAAGGTGAAGATCCTCTTCCTCCCAGAGACGGCAGTGCGGCTGAAAAACCTGACCAGCTACACGGCCTACCTGGTGAGGCTGTCTGCTTTCAACGCGGCAGGGGACGGCCCTCTGTGCGAGCCCCGTGGCGGGCGCACTCTCCAGGCAGGTGAGGAACGGCCCTCCTCTAGCGCACACTCAGGATGAAACGCCACTATCCATTTCCTGCGTCATCCCAGTGATGGACACATAGGTGAATAACTGGTCCTCACAAAACCCCCTGAAACGCCACTTTCCATTTGCTGTGTCATCCCAGTGATGGACACATAGGTGAATAACTGGTCCTCACAAAACCCCCTGAAACGCCACTTTCCATTTGCTGCGTCATCCCAGTGATGGACACATAGGTGAATAACTGGTCCTCACAAAACCCCCTGAAACGCCACTTTCCATTTGCTGTGTCATCCCAGTGATGGACACATAGGTGAATAACTGGTTCTCACAAAACCCCCTGAAACGCCACTTTCCATTAGCTGTGTCATCCCAGTGATGCATATGCAGGTGAAAAACTAGATCAGGACCTGAATGCCTATACTAAAAACCCAGACGTTTAATTTGTTTTCTCTGCCTTATTCACACTGATATTCAGTCCATAATTATAGCTTTTCATTGGTTAAATATTAATTGGTTCATAGAAAAAAAAGTGTTGCATGTTAATTATTAAATAACCAACTGCAGTATTGTTCATGGATGTGAAGAGAACCCTTATTATGCACGGAACCGTATTCCTGCCATGTTAAAGTTAATTGTACACGTTAATTGGCCACACGCACGTTGAGCATCCTTGCCCTAGAGCGGGCCCGTGGGCGAATCTCTCAGCTCCAAACAGGCATCACCGTTGGCCAAGCAGCTGGAACTGCTGTATAAAAAGGCTTGTAATCGCATCATACCGATAAGTAAGGGTCAACATTTCTGTGCCATCTTGTTCTCTGGAAACCCGAGGGGAACTGCATATGTGCTTTACTTTTGAAAGTGCGCTAGTGTAGCACATAAATAAATAAAAACTCAACGTGACTGTATTGTTACAACTGGAGAAAACTTTTTCTCTCTAGAAGTGAAATTAGGCTGACCATTTGTGCCAAGCATGTGACGGCTACACGGAGAAAATAAGTTAAACTGAGGTGTTAATCACATGGCGTTTGGATTCATTACTTTTTCATTATTAATTTGTCCTATAAATCCAAGCAATGAGAAGTATCAAGCGTAAGTAAGCAAGGCTTCGAGTGTGAAAGGCGCTAATGAAAAATTGTAATGAGGGAAAAGAAATGCTTTGAGGTAGGTTCAAATCACACGTTTCCGCCTCAGTCTTTCCACTGTGAACAATGAGTTATTATGGTCGCCCGATGTGTTTGTGCTGTCTCCGCCGTGCCTGTAACTTGCTGTGTAATGTCTCCTAAAGCCCCCAGTGTTCCGAGCTTCATCGCTTTCTCCGAGGTCACCAGCACCACGCTTAACGTGTCTTGGGGGGTCCCTCTGTCCCCCAACGGCGTGGTGGAGGGCTACAGGGTGGTGTACGAGCCCTCTGCTCCCATTCAAGGTAGGGGCCGTCCACCTCTCTTTCAACACTCCCAGCAGAGTTCTCTCTGGTGGTGTCTTCAGGCTGCACAGTGTCATCTGTGAAAGGCCTGGGGATGTTGGGTCCTGGTATGTGTCTGGTCTGCAATGGTGAAGACTTCAGACTTCAGTGCTTATTTGACATTGAGTTGAATGGTAAAATGTAGCTTTTTTAGATTCAGAAGAAATGTACTGTGTAGACCCAGAGCAGCCTAATCAGCCTTTGGAAAATGTAGTCGGACCTGCGACAGAGCTGAGCCTCCTCGGTTGACGGGATGGTACCGGTTCTGCTGCAGGCGTGAGCAAGGTGGTGACTGTGGACCTGAGGGGCGACTGGCAGCGCTGGCTGAAGGTTCGAGACCTGACCAAGGGCGTGACCTACTGCTTCCAGGTGCAGGCCCGGACCATCAGCCTGGGCCCTGCGCTGGAGGCCAACATCACCGCGGGGCCCGTGACAGGTAAGGACGAGTAGCTGCGAACGGCTCGTCACAATCCGCAAAGAACTGTCAAGGACACAGCAGCGAGCCTTCGCTTTAGTTCACTGTTAAGCCAGAGGCTTCGTTAAAGAATGTCAAGCAGTGTATCATTGCTGGCTTTATACTGCCACGAAGCTGAAGATGTCCCGCAACCCTTTTTTTATTGGTCTGCAGGATCGCCTGGTTCGCCCATAGAAATGTCGATCACAAAGTCCGCCTCCACTCTCACCATCCATTGGTCAGCGGGAGATACAGGGGCTGGGCCTGTCACAGGCTATGTCATTGAGGCACGTCCATCAGGTAAACACTCACTTCACTCTTCCTTTTTTGGTAAAAGTATAAATACTTATGAATCTTGCTCATATTGTTAGAGGTAGGTAGGTCTCACAAAAGTATTCTGGTAATAATCCCCTGACAGTAATCTGAATTACTCACATTACTCACCATCAGTTACTATTTCCACAGTAAAGTGGAGTTGAGACTCTGTAAGTCTGTGCTTGGTGTTATCACACTGGCCGGTTAAGGTAATTGAAAACCGAACATTGAGGTAGGAGGTCACTCCAAAGACATGTTTTATGTGTTGCCCTAGATACGGGCGTCTGCTTGGAAGTGAGTAGTCTAATTTGATAAGTCACCCAAAGCAGAAGTTGTCAAAGAGACCCGTTGAGACATTTAAAAAAAAAAACCCCACCGGCACCTTGAGACGCCGTCCCCTGCTGCTTCGTTTGCAGACGAAGGCCTGTGGGACACCTTTGTGAAGAATCTGCCCCCCGGCAGCACATCCTACTCCGTCAGCCTAGAGCGCCTCCGGCAGGGCGTGAGCTACCAGTTCCGGGTGCTCAGCGTCAACCGCTTCGGCTATGGTGAGCCCAGTGCGCCCTCTGCTGCCATGTCAGGTAATTACAGCCTACGCTCTGCATGCAGTTCGGTCATAGACGCTCTGTGCACAAAAGGATTTATGTTTCTCAGTGAAGACAAAGAGCAGATGGATTCCTCTGACGACATCGTCCTTGTTGATAGTTTTTAATTCTTTAAGATATTCTGGTCCAGAAATGTTCATCTCTGATTGCAATCAGATTTATTTAACCTTATGCAATGTCAATACTGATAGTAGTGTAGTGGCAGATCACAGGCTGGTTTTGGAATATTCCTATTACTCTGAGCAGTTTTAGTGGCTAGCAGTTAATTTAGCTGGACGCGTACCCCCTCCCCCCGAGGGTACAGCCACCCATTACAGGATGCATCTCTGGATCTCAGACCAGTGTTAAGCCAAGAGGAAGGGATCGAGGATGTTCTAATAAAGTCACATCGCAGAAGAAGGGCATGTTGTCCGTAAGCAGTCCTGGCACAGTTAAACAATATGCTTGATAAGGTCAGTGATACTCACTAGAGGATCAGCGAAACAGCTCTTATTTATAAGGCATAATTTCAAAGAGGTTGCAACGTTGGTCTAAACATCATAGTCCATCTTCCATTCATTTACGGAGAACTTATATGCCCCACCAAAAGCCATTAAGTAATAGTAATTATAGTCAGATATAATGGTTTGTGATTTTAGTAGTTATGATTTATGGTAATTAATGGTAATTTTAAGCATGAATAATCTATATCGCTGTTTTTTTTTAATCACTTCTGTCACTTTGGCCAAATTAACTCCAGATCGTGTTGGTCGTGAGAGGGGTAAAATACGGCTGCAGTTATGAGCAATGCTTCAGAAAAGAAACTCACCACCAATGCCAGGTCAATCGGGAAGTGCACGTCATCGGGGTGGGTTGTTGAGTGCAGAGTGGTTAACGCCTAATGAGGGCTCGATGAAACGCATGGTTGAAAACGTGGGCTGTCACAAGACGCTGCCCCTCCCCCCCCCCCACCTCCGCCATATCCACGAAGCGCCGTCGGAAACAGGGAGGGTGAATTGTTTTTTACTGAGATCCCAGCGCGCCTCCGCTTAACGGTCCTCCCCTTCGGGCAGCGCTCCCGCGTGCTGCCGGTGCGCTACTTAAACCGAAGGCCGCACCGGCATGCCCGAGGCCTTTCTGCAAGATTTTAGTCATCCTTATGTTATGACGAGCTTTGGCACACGTGTACCGGCCTGTGTGTACACACGCGCGGAAAGTAAGTATTACTGTGAGAACACAATATTTTACCATGTCAGTCTTTTTTTTTTTTTTTTTACTGCTGATAATAGGGTGCTTTGATTGCTGTAGGGTTCTGTTGGTCCTGAAACGTGTCTGTCGTGTGGCCGTAACGTAAAATATAGCCTGGGCCTTTTTTATGCTATTTAAAGAGCACCACAGTCAAGCTGAGTAGAACAATGACGACTGCAGGCTGCTGTTGAAGTTTATTGCTAAACTTAATTTTATCGCTTGTGAAATCTGTGTCAACCTCTTTTTTGTAGGTCATTAATTGAAACATTCCTCATGGGCTCCAGGTTTTGAGACCGGACTGTCTTGAGAGAAAAAAATTACTTTGAGAGAATTTTGAATGTAGGACTGTGCAGAGAACTCCCCTGCTATAAGAAAAGCAAACACGTCCCACCTCACGTGACGCAAATCCACAACCAGCGCATCGATGTTTAAACCTTAGCTTGTTGACCACAACTTTGGGCATCTGTCTTTTACTCGTATATTTACAGGCCCCACCTGAAAAGGTTTGATCCCAAGACAATTACCATGATCACATGTAATGAAGTCGGAAGCATTCCGGAATAGTTTGCTGGGTACTTTTTATTGATTTCTCAGTCTCACGTTTGCATAGTACGTCTGTTTGCACAACCTGATATACTGCACGGTACTGCACTTGGCTTGCTGTGTTAGGTAAACGATAAGACTGGATACATTTTGCCAGATGTGTTATATATATATGTCATTGCATCATAGACCATTCAGGGATCAAAACGAGTTCTGTGTTATAACGAAGAACGGAAGGAAGCAATAACCTTGGCATTTCCATTTATTTTGTCTGATTTATTTCACAGGACAGAAGATTTAACTATTGTTGCCGCAATAATAATGGACAGTTAGATGACATAAAATGTCATTCCATTGATCTGATTTTGTATTTGTTTGCAAACTGTACTGCGGCATCGAAGTCTTTTTGATTTTAAATTACTCACACGTTGGCATATTCTGTTCCAGGCGCTACAGAGGTAGTTCTGGTGTGGTTTGCCTTCCACTCAAACCCTTAATCCATAAACTGGATCAATAATTATGATGATTCAGCTCAGATGACCAAGCGCTCCATGCAATCAGGTTTTCTCTAATTGTAGAGACCGTGCAGGATCATGGCACTTCAGGAGCAAGGTGACCATACATTTCCTATATCTTCAGCAACTGGTTTTTCTGACTGAACCAGAATCAGTCACTAAATGACACGGCAGCGTGTGTTATAATGAAATGAAATCTGAGTGCTTAATTAGCGTTTTGGAGTGAATCCGCATGCGGCATTTGAATGCGACCAGAGGAAGCCTGCTGAAGGTTGAAACGTGTCATATGGCGCGTGTGATTAAAGCCGTCCCCCAGCCTGCGAGTCCTCAGTCGAGGCACTGGGTCGGGCACGTAGGGTTTGTGAGGCCAGGCCAGCCTTTTAAAGGGCAACGCTGGCCATCTGGTGACGCGACGCAGTGTGCCTTTGGCCCCGTCGCGTCTCGGGGTTCCCGCCGTGATGTAGCTCTCCGTTCATCTGCTTTGGTTTTGTCGTTCCTCCTCTCTCCCCCCTCCCTCTCTCTCTTTCAGCCCAGGCAGACACACCCTTCTATGAGGAGTGGTGGTTCCTGATCGTGGTAGCACTGTGCGGTTTGATCCTGGTCCTGCTGGTGGTGTTCGGGCTGGTGCTGCACGGCCAGGGCAAGAAGTACCGGACCTGTGGTAAGGGTGAGGGACGCTCGTCTCTCTGTACATCCGTCTTTGTGTCTCTTTGTGTCCGCCTCACAAAAAGCTGATCTGGTTGTCATGGTGTGTTTGTGTGTGTGTGTGTGTGTGTGTGTGTGTGTGTGTGCGTGTGTGTGTGTGACTGTGTGTTAGAGTGTGTGTGTGTGTGTGTGCGTGTGACTGTGTGTTAGTGTGTGTGTGTGTGGGTGTGTGTGTGTGTTAGTGTGTGTGTGTGTGACTGTGTGTTAGTGTGTGTGTGTGTGTGTGTGTGCGTGTGACTGTGTGTTAGTGTGTGTGTGTGTGTGTGTGACTGTGTGTTAGTGTGTGTGTGTGTGTGTGTCTGTGTTTGTGTGCCTCTCCCAGTGTGCCAGTGTGTTTGTGTGTGCGTGTGTCTCTATTGGCTGTCAGGGTTGCGTGATTTTAGCTCAACCACCGCTGATGCTGCCAAAGTCAATAAAGGAGAGCTGCCCTTTGAGTGGCACTTTTAATCAGGGTTGCCTTGGGAACTTTCAGCATTCTAATGCAGGGGTACAAATAGAGAGGGAGAAACAGGCCCCCACTTGAGCTGGATCAATGTCCCTGTCATGACATCACCTGACCTGTTTCCATCAGACTGCCCCTCTTTGTTTGACATAAAACTGTCAGAATATGTCCAAAGTTCTGAAGGTGAATTGATCATTGTAATTGCCTGCGGGCGATGATGCTGTTGTCAGGGTGACTGAAATGAGAATTCTCATCAATGCAGGCAAAGCCATTTCCACCGTGGAGGAGTCTGTCACCCTGGACAATGGAGGCTTCACCACCCTGGAGCTCAACAGCAGACACCTCAATGTCAAGAGCTCCTTCCTGAAGAAGAACGGGACTAGGTAAGGCTGAGCAATTCAGCACGACGCACCAGCGCGCCACCCCCCCCCCCCCCATTTTTTATATATAATGACTATACTTAATCAATTTCACAGCTCACAGCTGGTCTCCTCTATGTTTGAGAAGCCGAGATGTTCTTAAATAATTACAGCAATCTGCTGCTTAGAAAAGGCAAGTTGTCACATTGCAACAGTGTGAGACAGTACTTCATACGTTTACTCATTTAAAGGATGAATAATTTATATCCAGAGTTACTTAGACAAAACAAAGCATAGATTAGAAAATGGTTTCGTTTAGCGGCTAGGGGACTGAAGGACAGAGGAGCACTGACCCGCCACCGCAGGAGTGGCTTCGTTTTTTCGGCTGCAATGCTCACCTGGGTCTCTTAATGGCACCCTCAAACCCTGGCCACTCTGCACATGTGTCGCCCCCTTCTGGAGCGGACCGCTCATCAGTGTCCCTCTGGCAAGCTGCAGCATTGTACTTTCTGTAAGAAACCCTAACGAAATGATACTTCTGAAGAGCGTTTTAGGTTGCGTGCAAGTGTAGAGTTGTGCTGAAAAGCTACAGCACCAGGGGCGCACCCACCCACCCTCCCCTCCCCTCCCCCATTCACCGTACACTCCTCTGTCCCAGGTCTCCCCCTCGGCCGAGCCCAGGGGGGCTGCACTACTCCGACGAGGACCTTTGCAACAACTACAACGGCACAGCCCTGAGCGAAAGCACCACCTTGACGGAGAAGCCTGCCCTGGCGTCAGAATCAGAGGTATCGGTTCTTTCCCAATGACCCAAACCATGCTAGCCCGAGCTTACCCTACCAAACAGAGGGGCTTCAGAAAAGCCCAGCTGCTACTGAATGTCTGTTGTGAAACGTCCGATTGAGACAAAGAAAACCCGTGTGCTGGTTTTCATTAGAGAAGTGTACCCCTCAGAGCTGCGCCCCCGTGCTAACCTCACCCTCACCGCCCTCGCGCTCTCCCTCTGTCTGAAAGGCCTCGGAGAGCGAGCACGAGGACGAGCCGCCCAAGCATTCCTTCGTCAACCACTACATGAGCGACCCCACCTACTTCAACTCGTGGAAGAGGCAGCAGAAAGGGTTGAAGCAGACTCTGGCCTACGCCTACGAGGAGTGCGCCAGCGGCGACAGCGAGCCCTACTACCAGACGGTGGTCACCACGCACAGCGCAGGGGGGGTCTACACGCCCACCGGCCAGCCCGCCTCGGGCTCTCGGACTCCTGTCTCGGGCTTCTCCTCCTTTGTCTGACCCCCGCCACTCCGGGCGGCCCTGAGGACTGGGGACTCGAATTGTGACTTTGACTGCTCTCAATGACACTGGGGGAGGACAGTGAATGAAGGAAGCTGCCCGCAGTGCGGTATCACCTTGACCGCGTGGGCAGAAAAAAAACAAAAAACTGAATGAGATTTCTCCAATAACTTGTCAATTTCTATTGATATCGCTACAAACATATTGTGTCAGTTATCACAGTGCCAAGTCGTCCGTGTCAGAACTAAACTGTAAATATTCCTCTTAAAATAAATGGATTTAAAAATGTATTTCCAGAGAAAAAGTGAAATTTGGCAACACAAACGTGTGCGTGTAAACCTCTGTTCATGACGGGACCGGCACTGGGCGGCCATCGCCTTGATGGCTCGACCCGGACCAGGACTGGGAACTTGCGACCCCTCCTGCCCCCCAACCTCCCCTCTCCCGCGGCCTGCCCCCCTCCTCCCTCTCCCTTTCCCCTTCCCCTCCGTAGCCAACAGGATACTTTAATCACAAGATTGCCTATAAAATCAGATGAATTAAGACACGTGATTGCATTAGTCATATTACCCTCAATTCAGTAAAAAAGATGGACTTCCTGACACATGGCACTCCCTGGGGTTTAGAGGGCACTGCATTGATCATTCAGGTTCTGAAGGACTGTTTAAGAAGTGCCTTGAATGGCACTATTGAGGCAATGGGGAGGGGGGGGAGTGAAAGAGAGGATGTGAGCCTCAATCTCTTTCCGAATAGAGACGGAAAGTAGAAGAGAGAGAGAGAGAGGGAGAGAGAGGGAGAGAGAGAGAGAGAGAGAGAGAGAGAGAGAGAGGGAGAGAGAGGGAGAGATAGAGGGGCACTTGCAGTCTCTGTCTTTCTCGGCTTCAGTAAGAAGGGACGTGTTTTCAGGTCTACAGGAACCGCACGGTCTACTCCCAGCCTCTCTCTCTCTTGTCCTCCGTTACCTGCTCCTTTGGGGGGGCAGGGGCGAGACATGACCGTCCCTCTGCTGAAGATCGGGGCGGTGCTCAGCACCATGGCCATGGTCACCAACTGGATGTCCCAGACGCTGCCCTCGCTGGTGGGCCTCAACGCCACCCTGTCCCGCGGGGGCACCTCGGAGAGAAT
>JAOYSI010072404.1:0-11745 GCA_025775065.1 Hiodon alosoides
TGGTTTTTTTTCTACAGTGTGTTGGTGGTTGTGGACAAGGGACCCTTGTCTCAGATTGGGGAGGGTGAGGCACTTTTATACTGCACGGACAGCAGGCCCCCTTTTTCTCGCATCAGAAACCTGTTTGTGTGCCCCCCCCCCCCCCCATGGGAATCCTTACATTACTGACACACAGAGAACCGTAATGCACATAGCAGTCAGACATCTCTTCACTGTTTTGTTTCGGGATGATGCTGTCCTTTGCTCTCAGGGCCATTTGCTGACAAGCAAGTTGAATGGGAGATTATGTATTCAATTCCCTTTAAACTTTTAACCGACCAATGCGTGAGACCAAACAGTGATATATTCTCTTGGCATTCATTTTTACAAAATTTTAATCAGTATATTAGTAATTGGAGAAAGCATAACTGTTTAAAGAATAAATCTGTTATCTGACTCATCACTCCTCCATCCCCTTCCAGGTTTGGCTTCCTGATCCGCAGGAGCAGTGGATCCACTCCCAGCCAGCCGAACACAGGCTCGTCCTGGGAAATCCTCAGCCCAGACGATACAGAGTCTCCAGAGGAGGCGGTGCCGTGGAGATCTCCCTGAACTATAACTGTGTACCGCCCGGTTCGGACAGAACTTGTTAACGGAGTCGAACGGCTTGAAAGCCGCGAGATTCAAGTTCATCAAGCTTTGAGCAAAGTCGTTGATGCAATTAAGTGTTACCGAGCACTTCGAGACCCTGACCGTAGCAAAAGAACGCACCATTTCAGTTCCTTACGCCAGTGTTAGGGCGTTTGATCCTGTACAAGTGCGCATTTAAATAAACTAGAATACCCTTCCGTTGGATTCCATACCAGGCCACTATTTTGTAATTCAGTGTAGCAGTGATCTCTGTCTGGCTGGTTTATGAAGGTGGAGAGTCACGCTTTCCCAACAACACGCTGTTCAAGGTATTACTTTTCTGTTGTCGGTAACTCTTGATGCTGAGTGCAGCGTTTTTAGGACATGGGAAAGTTTTTACAGCCAAAGATTTGCAGGTCACGGTGAAAAAGGTCACAGAGAACCATCTGACGATGCTCAGCTTTATATTAAAAATATACTGTATAATAACAAAGGATATTTCTGAGACTGTACATTTGTGTATTTTTGTTAAGAATGTTAGTTATTCTTATAAAATGTTTTCAGATAGATTCAATCAACGCCTTTTTTACATTTTTGTAACGCTGAAAGGGAATGAACTACATTTCCCAGAACATAAGTAGAATCAAGCTCTGCTTAGAGTTTAAGATTATCCACAGTAAGAATCTGTAGATATCGTTCATGTTGCGGATACTTTGTGCACACAGTTAATTGAATTGTTCTGTGCATGTTTTTTGAAAAACTATTTCTTCACCCGCAAAACTGCAGTGATTTCTTATCAAAAAATCTGTGACTTATTATTTTCTCTGCCTTTTCTATAACCCCTCCAGTCTCCCACGTGAGTCTGCTTATTCCTGCCAGTCTCGTCAGTTTCGCATTCACACTTTCTCTACGCGCGATAGCCATGTCTTTGACTCTGAACCAGCATACGCTGTGGGGAGTGACAGAACGCTTTTTTTTTTTTTAGGAATTACTGTCTGTTGCAGTCTGGTATCTGTCCCTGCCTGATCATTTTATAACCATTTTTTAACTTCTATTTCCATTTCTAAACACTACTTGGAAAGCTTTTATGTTTTATATTAATATTTCTTTGACAGTACACATCCATTTGTGTGGTTTTAAACAGACCCTCAGAGAAGTGGTTTTGTAGATGTTTTTTAACGATAGCCAAAAATATTTCTCTGTTAACCAAATTTCTGAGAGAACACTATTATGCCACAAGAGGGCAATGTTTTTTAAACATGCTGACAAACGGTATGAATTTATGAAATAACAAGTAAAAATGAACAAGCCGTAGTAAAATTTTGAACTGCTTGAGGTAATGGTATAATTGCCTACTAGCTTGTAGTTGTGTTTTACTTATGTTTATGTGACCTAATACAATATCATGGTCCTGTATCTTTTCAGCATGCCCTCTGATTGGTATAATTATCTATGAATAATTATAGTTTGGCTTAATTTTCATTGTTTACTCTGTATTAACGGTGGACTCCCGGCAGAACAGTAAAACATGTTCTTGTGGGTTTGTGATGTCAATGTCGGTATGGTAGCTCTTTATGCTACCAATACAATGCTGGTACTCAACTGGGAACGGAATGCTACTGATATAAGGGACATCACCGATAGAATATTTTTCCAGTATATATTTTATTTTTGTAAGTGTGGTTGAAGTCTATTTTTAATGGAGAACCTTGTATGAAATGTAAAAATAAATATCTCAAGTATCTCAACAATTTCTTGGTTTGAATTTTTTTGTCGTTCTATTTTTTCTCTGTTAGGAAAATGTATGTTCTTTTATCCTGATCGATGGGCCATGCTAACGGAAAGTCCTGTTTTACCTTGGATGGGCAGCCCGTTTGGCACGGGCTATAAGTTGAGGGGGGCGGTGGGTCAAATGCCCTTTTAAGCATACACGCCTTTAAACAATGCCCAGAATTCTGCTTTATGATTGTGTCTTAAAACAGTCCAGGAGCTGATTGAATGGCAGGAAGCGCCTCTCACTTCCCCAGGAAACCCTGAGAGGAAATTGAACGGAGCAGCGTTTTTACAGACAGACACAGTACAGAGAGAGGGTTTGAGAGAAGTGGAATCTTTGCCTTTGTACGGTGCTGGGAGAGTGGCCCTTGGAGCTCATCAAGACTGGTTATGTGGTAAAGTAAACATGGGCCTCCGTGTTCTTGGTCTCGGGTGGCTGCTGCTTCTGCTGAGCTGTTTTTCTCACTCCCAGAAACTGGACTCGCGTGGGAAGAATGTATGCTTGGATCTCAGGTGGCTATATTTCCTTAAGGGCCCTTTTGGGGTTTTTTCTTCGTTAATTGTACCCCTCGTTTTTTCAGTCTTCAGTGACTGCTTTTTCTGATGAACAGGGATTCCACCACTCTTGTTTGCTGTGCTGGATGGAAACAGCAGGGGAAAGAATGTTCAATACGTAAGTATCCGCGATATCACGAGGCAGAATCTCCAGTCTCAAGTCCAATTCAACCGGTGTATTTACACGGAAGTGTGTAGTTTTTTCCCTGTAGAAAATTTTTGCGCCATCTTTACATCTTACGGAGCGCTAGCAGAGACACGCTGAAGGCAGACTCCGTTGTTCCCACAGCGCTCTGTGAGGGGGAGAGTACTTGTCAGAAGGATGAGATCTGCGTGTTTCCAGGGTTCTGTCGCTGCAAACATGGCTTCTATGGCGCCCAGTGCAAGACACGTGAGTCCCATTGATTCCATAACTCAGTGGGGATTTTCAATATTCTCTTTCCAGTCAATGACATGAGGTGAGAATGATGTGTGCAAGGAGAGTACGGTATGAAAGTTATTGCGCTGGTTGAAAAGCTGGTATAACTGGAATTGACAACTGAGACAACCTAATGACTGTGTTTAGCCCTGCTGGAATGTCAGTTGTCATGACCTGTATCCAAACTGGTTCACTCTGCTGGGGAGAAGATTTATTTTTTCCCACAATGACCTTCGTGTGTCTGCGCTCAGGATGCCCTCCGGAGTTCTGGGGACCAGACTGCCGTGAGCTTTGCCAGTGCCACCCTCACGGGCAGTGCCACCCAGAGACCGGGAAGTGCACCTGCCTGCCTAACCGCTGGGGCGCCCTCTGCCAGAACGCCTGCAAGTGCGGGCGCCACGGCCAGTGTGATCCCACCTACGGAAACTGCACCTGCGACCAAGGCTGGTGGACGTCCACCTGCAGCAGGTCCTGCCAATGTCACCTGGGCAAATCCGCCTGCGACCCCGCCACGGGCAGGTGTCTGTGCCTGCCGGGGTACTGGGGCCCGAGTTGCAGCCTGGGCTGCACCTGCTACATCTCCCCCTGCTCGCAGCACAGCGGGACCTGCCAGTGTCTACACGGGTGGTGGGGGCCGACCTGCGACCGCCGCTGCAACTGTGACCTGGACCATGGGATGTGCAACACCACCAGCGGCGCTTGTCTCTGTCAGCCCGGGTACAAGAGCCCTTTCTGCAATGAGGTCTGCAGCGCCGGTCACTATGGAAACGGCTGCGAGGAAAAGTAAGCAGCCGGAGGGCCAGAGTGACGATCCCCCCTGGGCATGTTGGGGTGGTTTGGCTGAAGTGTGGTGGATCTCCCTTCTCTTTGCAGGTGTGGCCGCTGTAAAGAGGGACAGCCATGCTCCCCTGTGGACGGTTTCTGTGCGGCCTGTGAGCCAGGCTGGAATGGCACCCGCTGCGATCAGCCCTGCCCAGGTGGTTACCACGGAGACCTCTGTCTGGAGGCGTGTCCTCACTGCTGGAATGGAGAACCATGTGACCCAGAGACAGGGGAGTGTTCACGCTGTGAACCTGGCTGGACTGGACCAAGGTACAAAAATGGATCTTACTAATTCCAGAAAATTCTCTGAGAAACAACAGATTTTAAAGGCAGATAAGCATGTTATTAATAATTTAATAAAATGTTAAATCTATAATGACTCATTCCCTGAGCACTGAGTATTAAAAATGTCAACAACGTATGCATGGGTGGCCAGTCTGTTTTCGGTCACTGAGACAACCCCCTGGGGGGGACTCATCCACAGGTGTGATGTGCCCTGCCCCAATGGAACATTTGGTGATGGCTGCCGCTTCCTGTGCAGCCCCTGTTTTCATGGACACTGTGACCGTGTGACAGGAAGCTGTGTGTGCAGGCCGGGGTTTCAAGGCGAGAGGTGAGAATGCCACCAGTGCAGTGTGATGGATGATTACGAGCCCCAGGTGTGGCCGTGAGCGCTACCAACACAGCGCTTTCGTTTCTGCTCGCAGCTGTAACGGCACGTGCCCAAGCCAGCAGTATGGCGTGAACTGCTCATCTTCCTGTGACTGTGGGGATATCGCTTGCCATCCGGCTACAGGAGACTGTCACTACAGTAAGGGCATCTCCTGCTCAGCCTCCCCTGTTGTGGCCGTACCCCCCCAACAAATCCCACCGTGCATCTTCTTCATTATAGTGGGCTGAGGAGAAGAAAAAAGGCATGTCGGATTTGGGCGATGTCAGGAAACGATTATCTTCTGCTGAGTTCCGTTTGATCCGTGTGTGTGAGACAGGCAGTCGCGGGGCCCTAACTGCAGGCCTGCTCATCCCTCTGCTGCTGGTGGTCCTGGCTCTGGTCTGTTGCTGCTGCTGCTGTGGAGGACCCGTTGAGGGAAAGGACAGGTTTGGACCGCTCACACTCCCACCCCCGACCCCGTTCTGCTTCAGTGTCCCGTGTTCCTGTGAGTGAGCACGTGTCTCTCAGACGGGTGCCTCCACTGCCATGCATGAATTTTTAATGTGTGAAGGATCCGGATTTCAGATTTGGATTCACTCACGAATGTGGATGTTTCCTGGCCAAGGGGCAGGAGATAAAGCAGGGCTGTTTTGGTCCAGCAGGGTGGCGGTAGGGGACGGGGGGACCTCGGTCCGAATGAAGCACCATGTCTACAACGTCCTGGCCAACATGAGCTCAGCTGTACCATGCTTGACCCTCTGGTCGTCTGGGCTGCCTCGGGTCACAGGTCAGCCTCGCTGCCACCGTTAGGCATCGTACGTCGTCAATCAGCCCAACGCAGGGAATCCGTCTCAGTTTTGAGGGATTGATATTCACATTTCACATCTTGAACTTTTACATTCTATAATTGCTACCATACCACTGCATGTAATGCTGTGTATTTACAAAGGTCAGCGGTGAGAAAACGGTGTTCTCATTTTTCTCACATGAATGGAGCAGTTGTAGATGATATTCACTCAGTCGTCCTGGAGCTTGTATTGTACTGTGGAGTAGCTTGTTGATAGCCAACCGAAATGTTCGCTGTCCTTCCTCCAGTTTCTCACCATGACCCGGAGCTGACCTTCAATCACAGCTTCATTGAGCCGCCATCGTCAGGATGGGTGTCAGACAACTCCTCGTCCTTTGAGAGCGACGACGGAGAGACCATCTACTGCGTTCCTCCCAGGGAAGGTAAAGGATCCCTCTTTGGCTCCTGGAGAACCTGCTTTGGTTCAGGCTGTCCCTATCTGTCCGACTGCTGGAAAAATGTTTCCTTCCTCTCTGTCCTCTCTGCTATTAGTCTGCACCTCACAATGCTCAGTCTTCTAAACACATTTGTACTCTTTTTGGCCTCAGGCCTTCTCACCTCTAGTTATCAGTCACTGTTCTGTTTAGGTGTTTCTGACCGCAATGCTTCTCTTGCCAGCTGCATAAAGAGAGCTGAGCTGGCACACCCCTTTGAACACACGTTTATGAATCTGTTGCTCTTTTCTGAGGAGCTGATCCTGCTTCCTTTCCCTTGGCAGATATCTCGCCGGTGGCGGGGGGCGAGTTCCAGGAAATGAGCTCCAAATGCAACATCTTCCCAGATCCCTCAGCGTTCAGCGGCGACGACATGTCTCTGCCCTTTGCTATCCCTCGAACTTCCAGCATCGCCAAAGCCAAGCGCCCTTCTGTGTCCTTCGCCGAAGGGACCAAGTTCTGCACAAAAGAGCAGCGGGGCTCAACCCCAGAGGTCTCCGGTGTGGCACGCAAGGCCAAATCCCCATGGGGGGTCCTCATGCTCTCCGCCCTACAGTCTCAGAATTCCCGAGCTGATGGGGAGGATGAGCGGGGGAAGGAGACAGAGGAAGGAAACCATGGCCTGTCTGGGGAGCCAGGTCTCAGTGGTGAAATGGGAGACCTGGATCCAGAGAAGCACAGTGCCGACCCTGCCGTCACTGGGGGAAGGCGTCGCACCTTGTCCGGTGCCCGGAGAAACAGCCAGGTCTCAGACGCTGGCCCCGACAAGGTGACGACGGTCTACGTGACCGTGGGCAAGGCCACCCGTCCAGAGAAGCCGGAGCCAGGTCCCGAGGGTGCTGTCCAGGCTGTGCTGCGCAGACTGGGCAGCCTCCAGAGGCAGAGAGAAGACGGCGGCCGACCCAAGGCCAGAGGGGACAGCATCTCCAAGCCCCCGCGGAGGAAGCTGGGTGCCCGGGCGAGCATGTGGGAGCAGGGCGCCACAGGAGCCCCGTCGGAGGTGAGCATGCGAAAACCCAGCAGGAGAAAGCATACCCCACTTAGCTCGCCTGACCCCATGGGCTGTGCAGACACTTGGCAGGACGGCACCACGGCTAAGAGGCCACTTTCTTCGATCCTGACCAGTGTGCCAGAGAACGTGGCACCAGGCCCGGAGCCCGCGGGTGGCATGGTGACTGGAGCAGCCTGCAACACTGATGCCCAGCTGGAGAGCGGCTATCTCACTGTGGGCCACGCGGTGGACTCTGCTAATCTGGATGAAGTTATTGCCAATGAAGTAGTGGTGGCCCGCGCGGATGATGGACCTGAATATGAAAATGTACTAATAAAACAATCGTAAGGTCGGACACTGTGGTGTCTGTGAAACAAAATTAGACGTGTTGGGCTGTTGCTGCCTGTGCCTGGTTGATACTACAGAGTGCCATCAAGAGGACATGCTGTAATGCAAACCATGATGAATAAATGAAGGAAAAAAAGTCAATCGAGTTTCAGGTTCATTTTAGGATCTTTTTGTTGCGAGAGGAAACCTCTAATCAAAGCTAATGTGGAATGCAGAAATAATTTTCATTGTCATTGGGCTTTGTCATGTATAAAAAAACCAGGGTTTCTGTTTTGTCTAGCAAACAAATTGCCAGTTTGCATAAAAATAAGACTGAAAGAATGGGTTATTTTTAAATGGACAGCACCGGCTGGGTTCCTTGGCTTGTCTGCATATGTAGTTCATGTCATTTGTTAACGACTTCTCATTGGCTTGTTGCCAGACTGCAGTCATATTGGAATTTCTTCAGTGAAGTGACCACATTCAAATATTGACAATGGTCTTGTTCAAACTCAGAAAACTTAAACCAATCGAACCTCAAAACAGACATCCAATTCAGCCAGTTCTCATGTTTATGAATAACATTTTGTAATTTTTTTTTACAACGTTTGTAATTGTGTTTTTATTTTGTTTCTTTTTTGTTGTATTATTTTGGTTGTTTTGGCCATGTTATATATAAATTGACCTAACATTATTCACTGTTTCAGTCTGTTCCAATGGGCTGTGGCCTGACGAAATCTGTGAGTTAATAAGTGATACAGTAAGCTTACACCAAGGTTAAATATCTGACTAGGACCCAAGAAAAGAATGTTTTTCATGACGTTGCTTTGCCAGAATTTTTCCAAAGCAGTTAATGAATAATTACAGATTTCAACCTTACCTGATGTTCTTACTGTAGAATACACTATAAAAATGCAACCTAATTCAGTCCAATGTTTATTGGAAGGAAGGAACTGTCTGCTTTTATTTGATTCATTCTCTTGTACCATGTCCACCTATATAGTCAAGGTTAATAAAACCAAATCTCCCAAAAATGTCTGAACATAACTTTCAATTGTTATTTAGTGAACTGTATACGTCAACATCTAAGTTGTTATTCTTAAAAATTACATCATTGTAAATGGCGGGGGAACAATGCTAACAAAATAACGGATGGGCGTAATCCTATAGTTAGCTTGATTCATGTGTGTGTCACACTTTTTGAAAGGACGTGCTGCTTGTACTTTTCTTAGTTCTGGAAAGGTTAAGTGGTAGCAGCGTTTCTAGTCAGCCTCTCTCAGCGTTACAATGCGCTGTTACGTCATGGAGCTGCTCGAGTGAGACCAGAAAGAGGAAGCAATCTGGGGGGGAAAGGCTGGGCGGTGGACAGGGAATGTGGACTGAGGAGATGAGGAAGAGGGCCATTGGTTTTGGACCAGGACACTGTGGCACTGCAAATCTTGTCTAAAGCCAGATGTCTGTGCACGGCTTCCACAGGTAAGCCCAAGCTGTTATTATTTATTTTGTGCCTAGTCTTTCTCATTGGAAATGATGAACGAAATGAATAAATCATGTGTGAAGCTACTTTGTAGAGAAATTTCATTGGCTGATTAAAGGAACTGTTAGTTTACTGGGAGGTGATCAGCTTCCATTTGTTTTCATTGTTTTAATGGCAGTGTATGGAACTTAACAGATGCAGTTTTATTTACAATAAACTATATATGTTCCGTTTACAATGCTTTAGTTCTTTTGACCTTCACTGTTTTTACGGTTTTAACTACTCATAGTAAAACATAGTAAAAGCGGTGCTCCCCAGATCCTAAACTAATGCAAGACTTTTATGAAACATATAGTAAACACGTTGTCCTTGGTTTGGAAAACCTTTCTTTTGAAAACCTGATGTGAACACTTGGAGTATAATCATCAGTGTGATCTGACTCGTCTCGAGTGCTCACTCAGTGCTCATTACATTTCCCCCCCCCCCTCCCCCCCCCCCAAGGTAGTCCTCACACCGAGAACAGGACATATTGCAGGCAATGTGTTGATTATAAAGTTCCTATAATTATTTTTCGGTAATTAACATATGCAATGGTCACATTTTGAAGGAACGAGTACTTATTTAACTGAATGAATTAGCGCAGAATCATCACTGTGTAGGCAGTCCTTCTTTAAATTAATCTTCCCGTGAAAAGGGTTATCATTCCACTGGTTATTTTTTCAGGTTATTCCCTTAAAACCGGAAGAAGATGATTGGCCAAGATGAGACCAATGTTACTGTGGCAGTGAGGTAAACTAATATATATTCACTCCAATGCATTGGATTAATGAATGTACAGACATATATATATATATATATATATATTTAATTAATTAATTAATTAATTAATTAATAGAAGGTGTTTGATAGCCTACTCCTAAGAATGTTTTTTCCCTCAGACATTTCAAACATTTCATAACCAATAGTATCGTGGAATTTAAAGGCTGCTCCTGAAAGCTCAGTCCAGCCCAATCATGATATGACTGTTATGTAAATAAAAGCCCCGTTGTTGGTTATGTTTGATAAAAAATCCTACGGCGGCCTTATAACCGCGATCTCTATTTCAGACTGAGGCCTCTGAGTAAGGAAGAGAAGGCTCGAGGAGAGCACGCCACAGTCTACTGTCCTGACCAGCGCCATCTGCTGGTAGAACTATGTACTCTTTGTAATTGTCACCAAATAAATAAAACATTTTAAACTAATAACCTGAAATGAACAATTTGAGAAAATCAAATCAAATTTACTTAAATTTAAGTTAAGTATTTTGTAATATTTTAATTTTAATGTATTTAACTTTTGGAAATGATCATGTTTTGATCAATATAATTTACTTTTTATGAAGGGGTCATTTGTACACGAGTAATGTCAGTACTACTGTTGAAAGTATTAGTGAATGCTGGTTGGCATGTGAATAGTTGTTATACTATGAGTGAGGTAGTGAGCAGACCACTCTGGGAGCCCTCCTGAAATCACCTCGCTCCCTTGCCGTTTCAGGTGTCCCATGCTGGCCATGAGCGAGCGTTCAAATTTGACGTAGTTCTCGGGCCGGAGAGCTCCCAGCAGGACGTCTTTGAGGAGTGTGGGGTGAAGAGGCTCATTGACATGGCCATTGACGGGTGACTGAAGGCTTATATAAAAACAGCTGAAAAGGACTTGAGACAATTAGTAACATTCAAATCACGTTGTCTTACTGCATGCGTGAATGCTTGTGCTTATAGAGTTAATACAAAACGCTCCTCAGGTTGCCGAACCTCCAAAATGCCACAGAACTTATGATTTAGAAGTGGCGTGTTGCTTTTGGAGTAACTTTGGTCGCATCAGGTGTGACATCCAAAGAGACTCAATAAGCGCTGTGTTGCTGTTTATGTGGCAGGTTCTCGTGTACGATGTTTGCCTTCGGACAGACGGGCTCTGGAAAGACCCACACTGTTACAGGACCCCGCTCCTTGGTAGTAAACCTTTAACTTGAAGTAATCCTTTTGCAGGATTGACAAAGATAGGACCTAAAAGTATTTTTCTTCTGTCTTTAGTTTCTGGGTGGCCCACGGGAGCACCGCATGTATGGCCTGATGCAAAGGTCTTTGTCCTATCTCCTGGACCAAGTGGAGTCCATGGATGGGGAGTTCTCCTTCTCAGCCTCCTACCTGGAAATCTATAATGAACAGGTAATCAGTCGGATTGCATGCTTGTAGGTGTGTGGGCTAAGTTGTATGAAAATTTGAATAGTTCACTCTTACAAAAAGGAAGAGCCATTGTCGGTTTAGAAGTTCCAGAGAAAAAAGTATATGGTTGACTCCTGAGGGTTAGGTTGTTGTTGCCAATTTGTGTGTGTGTGCCTCTGAAGGTCTGGGACCTCTTCAACCCCTGGTCGACTTACTCGTTGTCTGTTCGTGGAAGCAAGACCCGTGGCTTTTATGTAGAGAACTTGTCTGCCGTCAAGTTCTGCAATCTGGAAGACTTCACAAGGCTCCTGGAAGAAGGTATGGAGAGGTCTGCTCAGGGCCCTCTGTTGACAAGCTGTTGGTCCCCGTATGATTCTCTGTTGACTAGCTGTTGGTCCCCGTGTGATTTTCTGTTGACTAGCTGTTGGTCCCCGTGTGATTCTCTGTTGACTAGCTGTTGGTCCCCGTGTGATTCTCTATTGACTAGCTGTTGGTCCCCGTGTGATTCTCTGTTGACAAGTTGTTGGTCCCCGTGTGATTTTCTGTTGACAAGCTGTTGGTCCCCGTGTGATTTTCTGTTGACTAGCTGTTGGTCCCCGTGTGATTCTCTGTTGACTAGCTGTTGGTCCCCGTGTGATT
>JAOYSI010072405.1:0-21575 GCA_025775065.1 Hiodon alosoides
CCCCCCCCCCCCCCCCCCCCCCCCCCCCCCCCCCCCCCCCCCCCCCCCCCCCCCCCCCCCCCCCCCCCCCCAGCCGGTCAGGAGTGGCTCTGGCAGTCAAAATAGCAGTCAAACGGCATTACTGGTCCAGCCTGGAACCGGCACTGTGGACACAAGCCTGTTCTCTGTTCAATTGTTAGCTTTATCTGAGGGATCTTCAGCTGTTGTTTGTCTGGAGAGCCATTTATACACAGAAATACACTCAGTGGACACAAAGCGTGTATTGAAACGAAACAAGGACACACTTGTGTCCCTTAACCTATCATTTACGGATAATAATATATTTTTTTATTTGCGCGAACAAAAGCACTGTACTGTATAGCAAGCTTGGTTTAATCCACCCGGCGTGGGTTTGACAAAAAATCCACCTTGCTGTGAACAGATAGCTGTTGCATGTCAAGGCCTTTTCATCTGTGAGCTGGGAGCGTTCAGTCTGTGCTTGTGTTGTCAACCTTTTTAACACTTACCTAAATCAAAGTCAGGGAATTAAGCTGAAGAGAACACATGACCACATTAACAGCGATTTTATACAAGTCCTGTATATAGTACATATTATGGAATTAATCATTGTACAGGTTGAGCATCCCATATCCCAAATTCCGAAACTTTTTGAGCACCGACATGACAACACAAGCAGACGATTCCAGACCTGACTTCACTTGGTCATGTGACGCTCTGACGCTCTGTCTGGGGTCAGTTTGTTACCAACCATCATCAACCAAGTGCATTATTTACTGTGTTTTTTGCTTATTCTCTGCTTTGTGGTACAAACATACAGGCAGTCCCCGGGTTATGAACGAGTTCCGTTCCTGAATTCGTCTTTAAGTCGAATTTGTATGCAAGTCGGATCACGTACGTATGGTTTGTATCCAAGATATCTCGTTATGTATATGCAAATATTCCAAAATAAAAAAAAGTATCCAAAATCCAAAAAAACTTCTGTCCCAGGCATTTCGGATATGGGATGCTCAACCTGTATGATGTTTTACCAAAAAAGGGCTGATAAATAAGAATTTGGTGGTGTGTATAAGAAGACCTGCCAGATATTTATTTATTTGGCCTCCCGAGTGGTTTGGTCGGTTAATGTGCTCACAAGAGTGCAGACTGAGCTCTATGAACTGGAACTCTTGGGTTGCAAACCAGGTCATTCAATTTGCTGTTTGTGACCGGGAGGGCGGAGCATCCGTCGGCTCGTTGCTTAGCGCCGTCTCCTGTCGGCTACCCGTGCGCATGCATCCTGCCAGTGCCGTCGAGAGGGATGAGTCTTTCCTCCAATCGACACTTAACCTCTCGAGTAGTCTGTGTAACCTGTAGAGTGGAAAAACGCAGCTAGGAATGAAAGAGACTAATTATACTTCCTCACCCTCCCAGCATGTGTTGGCAGGATTCGTAAGGATGAGCCAAGACCCATTACATGCTCTAGCACAGTAGCACAATTTTTCTTTTTGGACAATCTGAAACCACTCTTGAAACACTGTGTTCCTCGGGATACCTCTCTTCAGTGTTGGGCTCCTTACCCTGGCTACTGTGAGGCTGAAAAAGTCCTCTCCTGAATCTTAGTAGCTTTCACCCATAATCAGCATCACACCCCTGAAACATCCAGGTCCCGATCCCATTCATCATGTCACATCAAGACACTCGCTGAGCCCCAATCACCAGTGGTCTTTAATGACTCCGCCCTCTTTGATTTTCATTTTCCACTTAACTCTTATTACTGCCAACCAAGGACCTCCAAACGTGGCAGTGCAGGAGCCGATAACAGCTATTGTTTTCCGTGACAATCCCTAAACTCGCCGTAGCTTCGCGGCGCAAAAGCTGGGCTTGGTCTGTACCAAAGGTCATAGAGATCCCTTACTCTCCAGGCTGCTTGTCAGGTAGAGTAACTGAGAGGAAGCAGAGCGGAAAGGGGAAGGAGTCCTGTGTAGCAGACAGAAGAGATTCCTCAACCTAAGTCAAGGCGGCAGGACCACGCACAGTGTCAGCTCGCCTGCAGTTCTATAACAATCAACGTTTGACCGGATCACGGGGGAATGAGATTTAATCCTGGGTGCTCGCTTCTGCTCCACAGATCCCAGAGAAGATTGTTTTTTTTCTTCAGTCATCGTCCCGGCAGCGCCGTCAGCATCGGGGTCAGGGGGAGCTCGTCCCGAAACGAGCAGCTGTCGCTGTGTCCCTGCGAGCCGCACGGTGTTGAAGTGATTGTGAACTGGACGTCTGCCAATCACCAAAAAATTCAAAACAAACAACAAATGAAAATTACCTCAAGGTCATGTGCTCCCAAAGGGGTCTTCCTTAGATCAATCCCTACTAATAAAAAAAATAAATAAAAAACAGCTTCAAAGATTAAAATAGACTTTTAAGATCTTTTTTGAAAAGATGCAAAACCTTACCAAAGCTGCAAAACCGCCGGGGAGGGTGGGCAGAAGATCAGTAGCCACTGTTATGTAAGTTAAGAAAGGGGAAAAGACTGCTTCTGAGGGCGTTTCATCTTTCGCTTGTATTTCCTACGGTTCTGCCTCTCCATTTCTGACTGCCACTCTTGGATGTGCAGATGGCGTACTTCAGAGCGCTGCCCTCCCACTCAGAAGACTAAACGGAGACTGGTGTCGAACGGAATGTTAGTCACGTCCAGGGTTGGCGCACCGTTGATGTCCTTGCAGTCTGGAGGTGTTCTGTGGAAGCCGCGCCACAAAGCTTTGGCGAGTTTAGGGATGTCACGGAAAGCGATTATAAATTTAAGCTGCACGGGCATTAGGAAAGATCTGGAAACGGCTCACAGCTCCCACCATTTCAGCTTTCTCACATCAAAAGGGGGATGCAAGGACAAATGATGACGGCCACTCTCTTGAGGGTTTGCAGGTTTTCGTAGGACGTCCCGAGTTGCCCGCAGCACACCGGTTTTCACTATCCAAACTATCCAAAAACTTGTGTGTTAGCGGTATTGGCATCTGTGAAATTGGCCCTGTGTGAGTGGTTTGCCGGCGTTTCTGTGAGTCCCTGACCTTGTTAGGCTCTGACTTCCCATGACCCAGAAGTGAGCTGGCTTCAGTGAAGTGCTCATCGTAACGCTGACCATGACACCCTGGTGCTTTAGCCTAAAGCAGCCGCAGATGGATTTTAAACTCTGCTGTAGCCTAAAGCACAAAAAATGTGTCTTCGGTGCTTGTTTCAGTTCACCCCCTCCGCTCTCCCCCAATCACTATGATTGGTGCTCTGGGATTCAGGTCATGGGTCAACCCAGTCCACTCAGCAAAATGGCTATGTTGAGCAATTCCCATTATTTTCCCAAGGTCTAAATCATTCTTCTGTCACTCCAATGTCCCTGCTGTAGGCATTCTGCAGCAATTTAAGCTGCATCACACACACTGCAGTTATTCCTTTCTGTAGAGCCATTTTAACCCCAACATGAAATCGTCATGCATAATGTCTACCCACCGCTCTCACATTTGCAGGGCCGCTAGAGTTCGCCATTTTGTTCAGTCAAGGATGAAACCACCCATCCCCGAGTTATCGGTGCAGCACTGGACCTGAATAATTCACGGCAATATGAAATTTCAAAATGGACAGAAGGGCGGCCCGCTGTCAAGGGTTCAGAGAAGGGGGCGGGGTGGGTGTTTAGGAGAAGGAGGGCACGAGCAATGGAGAGATGCTAATGGAAGAGATGTTTGACTCATTTCCCCACACGTCTGAGTCGGGAAAGCAGCCTCACCAATATGTAACGCTGTCCTGAGCTCTGACTCACCAAGTGGGTTTTCATGCCCCTGTCACCAACGCCTCAAAAAGCAGCAATTGCCGAAAAGCGGGTCAGTTTTTTCCCTTTTTTCTGCGGCAGATTGTTTTTTATTATTAACTCTCCTGCACATGGCAAAGCGCTAAGTCTCTTTGACGTTTATGCAGGGAGAACTGCGTCGGTCTGGGATGCACGTTTCGCATCCACCCCCCTCAAACACGGGGGCTGATTATCGCCCTGGCATTCAGTGCCAGTAGGTAGCCCTATGCTAAAGGAGATGATAGCATCTGTCCTTTGCAAATACGCTCATGGGAAGGTCTTCTGTGGGCTCTAAGCCTCACAGACTTAGGATACATTGTTGGGAAAAGACAACCTGTCTCATCTCGCAGAGCTGCAGCTGTTTTTCAGTGGAGGGAAGCATTATCTTATGATAATTAACTGCTTTAAAATGTAATTATTATTATTATTATTATTATTATTATCATTTTCTCCAGGGCTAGTTATATGAGGATGTTATTTTTGTATTTTCCTGCAGTTTTGATTCCATAAAACGTCTTTTTTTTTTGTAATTTTGTAATATTGTAGTACGTAGTAATATTTATCTAATTGAGCTAGTCAATTGGATAAAGGCTACATATCGGGGAATATCTGTGCGGAATATTAATATAATACATAATATAATGTATTACCTGCAATAAAAAAAAAAGACAATTTGGATATGATAAATCTTCCGTAGTGAGTGATCTATCGGGTTAAATATAACGTTAGGATGAAATAAAATATGAAATTTTCGTGAAATAAAAGGACTCAACAGTATAGACCTCCATTGATTTTGGCGTTCCTTGGATGCAGGGAGACTTTTTGAAGGATGTCTGCAATGATTATATTCACACCCTCAGCTGTTTCATTAAGTCTACTCGCTGGAGTATTCGCAAGCAATCACAGGAGTGCGTTTATTTTCAAGTCAACCCTGAACAATTAATGCATAAAAAAACCCCATTGCATTTGTGGTTACCTCTCAGTTAGCTATTTCAGATTGGAACGAGATGAATCAATCTTATCAAATCTGCAGTTAATCATGCTCGTTTTAAATGATCTTAAAATATAAATATACATGATCCTTTCAGTGATTTCCAGGATATCCAATTCCTCCATTTACAAGTATTTCAGAATCTCTTGTGGAATGTTTAGGATTTTATAATGAGATTTTTGCCATGAGACAGATTGATTGCTTTCCACTATAAAAATGAGCATCAGTCACAAACTGAAAGACTATGATGACAATTTTTTCTCACATTAAATGTTGTTGGCCACATATTTACAGCTGAATTCACTCTCAGTAATGTTAATTCAACCTCCTATCAGTACGCCAGCTTGCTGTCAATACTCAGCTCATCAGAACTGAATGAAATGTGAGCATTTTGTTCGTTTGGAATGTAAAGCAGTCTGCTGTTCAAGTCACTGAGGAGTGGAGCATAACCAGGGGGTTCCCATAACTGATCTGCAGACATGCGTACGACCTTCAAAAAAGATGGGATGTTATAAAAACAGTAGTAAAAATTTGGTGGGGAGAATGTATTCTCAATTCAGAAATCGTCTACCTAAAAGTATAATTTATTTATTTAAAATCTATTTTTCATTTATTAAAATCTACTTATTTTGGATGTTCCGTCTCAGCTTAAACTCGCATATAATTTACGCGAACCTCTGAGTTACAAAAAAAATACCATGCATAGAGACACACTCATACACATACGCAAAAGAAATAAAATGACATAGGGTGAGTGTATTTAAACACACACACACACGCACGCACACGCGCACGCACACACACACGGAAATGGAAGTGCATGCAAACGGTTGCCAACGCCCACTTTCCAGAGCGGGTGACATGGTGACACGCCAGCTCTCATGTTCTGCCCCCCAGGCGCCACGGTCGCACACTGGGCTGCGCCAGTCAAAGTAACGGTCGCACTTTCAGTCTCCCTGGTGTCAATCTGTGGAGGGGTTCATGGGAAAGCCACTCTCGTTTTTGACTGATCTCTAAACATTCATTAGTCTGCATAAGAGGCCAGCGTTAGGGAGTAACCTGGATTGGAGTTCGTCAGTTCCATCGCCATGGACACAGGTGTTCGAAGCGCACCGTGAAATCCAACATCTGCATCACAGAGCCAGCAGGGGTACCGTACTCCTGCACTCCTGTCTCTCCCCACGCTCTCTCTGTCTCTGATGGAGATTCATTTATAAATCAGTCATTAATTACATGCCCTGAAGTAGTAGGCACGGGAGCGTAAGGGAGTGACTGAAAAACTCTCAGATACAGTCCAATCACCATTGTGTTTATCCTGAACATTCACTAATAATGAGTTTAAGCAGGTATTACCATTTCCTTTCAGGATAAAAAATGAATGTTTAAGGGATGATAAAGTGACATTAAATTAAAGTTAGAGCGTCCAGTAGAGTTGAACTAGGGCCAGATCAACCATTATTTAAATGGTCTGTTCCAAACATAGCGCTAGTGAACATTTCTGTTCAGATAAATTTTATACAGGAATATTTTTGCTGTGTTTTTCTTCCTTAGTTTCCTCCTTAGTGTGAATAATTTTTGCATCTGTGTTTTTTAGATACCACACATATTCTGTGGAAAGTATATGGCTCATTTCTAAGTTAAATTTTTTCAGAGTGAAAATAAGATTTTACACAGCTGTTTTCATTCCGTTGAATTGTATTTGTGGTACATTTAAAAGGTGTATGAATAAATTTGGAGGGCATATTCCCGCATTTATTAAATATTGCTGCTGTCAAATATTTATATGTTGCACTGAATTTGATGAGAGTAAATGTACATTTCAAAATGAATACTTGCAGCCTAATATACTTGTGCCTGAAAAGGCATTGCTTTCCAGAGAGTAGCTGATGATGGTTCCACTGAGACAGAAGCTGAGTCCTGGCACCATCAGCAAAATGCACATATTAGCGCTATGTTATCATATTAGCGTCGCGCGTTTCTGTTTTTCATCAGCTTTGCGTTATCGGCTAATTGCTCACCGAATCCCGCCGGCTCCTGAAGCCCACCTGCGGACACAGGGGACAGGAGATCCCAGCTGAGTCACGCGAGGGCCAGATTTCTGCCCCGTCATGCCGCACCTGCTGTCCCCGGGCCAAAGTATCTCGGGCACCTGCTCCTTCTCAAGGCACTTCACCGTTCAATAACAAGACAGCATAAAGATAAAGAGAAAAAAAAACCAGGCCTAAATAAGTCAGGAAGCCGAGGAATGGACATTAAACATTGACACTGAAAACTGAACACTCAATGAAGAAAACTCCAAGAAGAGAATACCTGCTGTTGATAAAGTTGTAGGAACTGACCTGAGATGAAATCAAGACCTAGAGTGAAAGTTAAAAAAGGGTCTGAGTAAACTGGTTACAACATAACCCAAAAACAGGGAGATGTTGATGAAGATGCCGGCAACATGGAAAACATCTTGCATTGTGTTATTGTCAATTCAACAGATGAAAAACTCAGAGAATCCCAGGTTTAGACTCTCTCGGTCCTGGACCCTTTCCACCTGTGCACATCCATAATTATACTGTTCCATGGGCCAGAGACGGGTTTGTGTTTTTTGTGTGCTTACATATTCAACAGGCTTTAAGACCATGCAAGGGATGCAGGGATTCACCCGGTTTGACTCTATGAAGTGCAAGCCCTGTGCCACGATGTGTGATACTTACTGTCTGCCTGATATTGATTATTGTCCTCAGGGGCTTACCTGCAGGATGCACTAAAACAGACCTAAGACTCTTTGGACACTCATCCTAGCAAGAGATTCTCTGTCAGTATTTTTACGAGGCTGTTTTACCGAGAGCCCCGAAAAACAAGAACACAGTAACACAACAATAATTCCGTCAGTTCTCGGAGATATTAATATTCACATTGACCATTCTGAAAATGCCCTTTCACTTGAGTTCCTTCATCCAGATTCCTTCAACATTGCACAATGTGTTTCAGGACCAATGCACCATCTTTGCCGGTCACATGACCCGGTTCTAACTCACACGATTTTGCCTGGAAAGATATCTGTGTCTGTGACCACCTAAGTATAATTTTTGATTTACATTTGCCAGTCAGCCCACATTTAAGCTTGCTCTATGTGTACTGGTGTCATTAATACATCTACTGCAGAAGGGCTGGCTGTGAATGACTCATCCCCCTGCATGGGTCCTGTGGAATCTCAGCATACGGAGGAATTAGCAGACGATTTTAATGATTTGTGTGCGTCTGTTTCTCTGGCTCGATGGTCACATTCGTGAGATTAAACGAGAGTGTGGAGGGCTGAAACAAAAATGGACAGCCTCCAAATTACGAGTTCGCTTTAGTTTAATGAAGGACCTGTTGATTAAATTTAATGTGGCTGTTATGGAAGCAAGATTTAATTACTTTTCATCTCATATTTCTGAATACGGCCAGAATCCCAGAGTCTTGTTTTATACAAGTGATCACATTACAAATCCTACGACCTCAGTTTGCAATCTGGAACCTTCTCCAGAGCGATGCAGTGAATAAATAAATAAATAAATAAAAGAAGTTGAATATATAATGCCGTTGAAAATCTATAGCCTACTGTAATAGATTTAAATGTTACTTGCATGATTCTTCAATTGTTTGAGCCCCTTGAACCAATATCAACACTTGACAGATATAGTGGCAAATATGAAATCTTCAACCAGTATTTTGGATTTTGTTCTAACCAGACTCCTTAAAGAGGTCATTTGAACCACGTGTAACCATGGTCACAGGGTCAGTACATTTACAGCTACACCCTAGGAAATTTAGATACAGTACTGTGCAAAAGTCTTAGGTACGTGTAAACAAATTCTAAATAATGAAATGAAAAGTTTCTAAATATATATAAAAAATACCATAAGGGGAAACAGTAAAATAAATAAATAAGTAAAATCGTTTTTTTGTGTGTGCACCCTTTGCTGTTAAAACTGCATCTCTCTGAAAAAGTCTAGCCTTTGCTCCCACCACAGTACTGAGACCGCCCTCCTTAGAGTAATCAACCAGTGACCTTCTTACTACAGCAGACTCTGCTGAGTTTTCACCTTACGCTCTTCTTGACCTCAGTGGCACTGTGGATCAGTCGTCGATTTTAAGCCTGTAGTTTTTTTTAAATATCTTTATGCTTCCTCTTGGCCAGGCCAAATATCATCATGATATCCAATTTTACTGCGATGCTGACGATACACGGCCTAATTTACCAATCAGACCCAGTGAAATTGATAAGACCTTGCAAAACTTTGTCCAACAAATTGCAGTAAATAATTATTATTGGTCATAATACCAAACTGATTCAATCAAAGTCATTCCCTGATATTTCTGATTTTATATTTTGAGATATATATTAAAACATTCTCAGTCATGAAAGCATTTGATATTTAAATAAATCTTTCTTATCCCAGTACGAAAAGGAAAAAATTACCCATGGATTTATTACGTAACCGCTTGACAACTGCATGACTATTTGATTTGTTAAATCAATCACTTAAAAAGAAATAAACGACTTGGCTGCTGGCTACACTGCTGGTTTTCCAAGTGTATATAATCCCAGTCGCACCCTTAGATCAGTTGGACAAGGTCCTACAGGCAGTTGCTCCACCAGGGTTAAAAGCCAAAAGAGACTGGGTATTCTCTGCGTTGGCTCCCAGCCCGCGGATGAGGCTGCAATATGAGATTAAGACTGCTTCTTCTTTTTATTTTTAAATACCTTTATAGAACCATATTTCCCACTCGCTATTAAACGAAAGGATCCAGAATTTTGCTTAAATCCCTAAAACAACATTATCCTATATTTCAGAGAAACCCCGATAAATGTTTGTTACGGCGTGAGTTTAAAATAGCGTGCGTTGATCCGGGGTTTATGTTTTCTCACGCTATTTTCAGTAAAATATACTGACTCGACACCATGCACTGTGCTCATTTGCAAATGGTTTTTAAAATGCATATCCAACTGCGCTGTCCAGAGTCCTGAAACACGATTTCACAGAGCATAGGCTACTTCAGCAAACTTCGAAAAACTCAGCGTCAGATTTTAATTTTCAAATAAAGCCTACATGGGTTTCAGTAGCGTTAGCCCGGTACCATATGGGATTGTCTTTAATTATCATTATTATATTGTTACGTTCCTTTTAAGACAGACGGAGAGAGGTTGCGCCCAGGGGGTGGGACAAAACGAACTTCTTGCTACCACAGAGTGCACGGCAGCCTCTCAATAAGGCAGGCGCGACCGAGAAGCCACATATGTACATTATAATTTCCATTACAATTTTCCACATTCCGCCATATTCATCAAAGCCGTTACCTTTTATTCCTGAAAATCACTTCCAACACTTCGAACGCTAGATGAATTCAACGGGGAAACAGACTTTGCTTCTTCTTTTCGTGATTTTGAAAACGCAAGGTAAGGCAACACTTCAAAGTAAGCGAATATTCCGTGTAGTTTTGAAGCATGCTGCTCAACAGTTTGAATTGGTAAGGAAACAGACTATTCAGCGCACAGTAAGAAGACGAGACAGAATGGGTCGTAGAAGTACCGGAATTGACAGGTAAAATCAGTGGCGTATTATAAAGGCTTGAACTAGAGAAGGATTCAGTTTGGGCACCAACCGCACGACCTGCTGCATTCCACCATTTCAAACAAAACAGAAAACGTTTCCGTCACATCGTTTATTGATTTTTCTTTTGTTTGAGGCCGTTCTTGGACAAATGAAAGGCTTTATTCGTATCCGACCTTTTGAAAAGTTAATTCATAAAAATAAGTGCTTTATTGAGGTATGTAACGATACTCAAAACCTCTGCATTAGAGATCATCGAAGGTAATGACTAAGTCTCCTATTAGGATTAATCTTCACAGTTGATTTCCCCCTAAAAGTTTTTAATTTACAATCGATTGTTTACTCACACTTTGATTTACTCGATGTATATCATATTTAGACTTTCAGTGTGCCCGGTGTTGGAATTTTTATCTAACGGTAGAGTCAATTGAGACTAAGAATTTTACGTGCGGTAATTGCTTCCATTTTTCCAAAAAGAGTTTCAGACTAGATTAGTGTAAATTTACCTGTGTGTGCGTGTGTGTGAGAGAGCAACTGTGAAGGGGCGGTATTTGTTTTTAATCGCAAATACTTTATTTGTCTCTGGTTAAGGTGTATATGTGCCGTAGCAGGGGCATGTTGCGTGAGAACGACATCATCTATATTCGAAAAAGAAACTTTCTTGACAAACCAATTTATTTGCTGCATGCAGAGGCCGAACGACGAGCGTTTGATGCAGGCTACTTTATCTTCCCATCTGTTTTAATAAAGGCGGTAGAATCCACAGCAGTGCGATTCAATGATGAGATATGTACTACATTTCACATCTGATACACAAGCGAAGCATCGGGAGTGTAGACGGAAGATCTCCTTTTGCAAACTGTTTTACGTCGAATCCACTCCTCAATGCAGTCTGTCTCTATGCGCACACATTCTTTATAGTACTTGGCTCAGCAATCATTTCCATCAAAACCTGCTAACAGCATTTCGTAAAAGTTTTACGTGGCTGTGAAAACACCACTGTGTATTTCGACCAATATTAGCTGGAATCAGGAACTCTGTTTAGAGGGTGCAGTATCCACAGTTTAGCAATCTCGATTTAGTCATGTATTACAGCGTGCACGCTCACTATTCGTCCGTGGTTTCCTTCCCAACCGAGCTAACCAACAAATCTAATCATTTAAAATATTCAATATATCGAAGTCTAGGACATGTAAAAAAAACCGCACAGAAAACAAGTAATTTAAAAACACGTGTTGTTAGAAATATATCGGTATTTTGGTCATTACAAGTCAATGGAAATTCTATAGGCCTACTTTGTGTTAGGTAACTATTTATAGACACACATCTAGTTTCCCCATTTGCACAAATCCCGAAAAAAAAAAAAAGACTACAAACCAATTAGATTTTGATTTATGGTACACAGATATAACACAAGTTGGTAAAATTAACGTTTACTGACATATATATTGTACTCTGGGGCTTATGAATCCGAGAAAGCCACTGGTTCTAAAAACATCTTGCGATCCCTTAAATTTGAAATGAAAAATAACACTTTGCATTTAAATGCAGGTTTCTTGATGTAAAGTGATGATCATGTCCTTAGACTGTTCTGGCTTTGATCTAATTAACATGGTTGCCATCATAACCAAGGTCTAAAAGAAGTACTTGTTGTGCACTGCAATACAAAATATTTGACTAGATTTGTGTTGATTTTGTTTAGCTGAAGATTTTTTTACCAATCCCGGAAACTGTCTTGGCATTCAGTGCTAGTGGATGTCGCTGCAGTGTGGCTGAAAATAAACAACTCCTAAATCCCTGAAATGCAGGATTTAAATTATTTTTAGCACTGGGTGAAACCAAAAAATAAAAAAATAAAAAGACTCCTTGGTTGACTGAAAAGGAGGATCCAAACCTGCTTAACCCCCCCATACACTTTGTTCGATCATGGCATATGTTCTCGACCTTTTGGACCAAGCACCATTCCGCATGACCAAGTTCTAAATTCTCACCCCTCGCCGTTTGACGTGCACCCCCCCAACCCACTTTCCTCCCTTCCTCCTGAAATGGCTTGACATATCTGGCTGGAGGCGCGGACCTGAGTCATCCTGGGATATTAAGAGGGAGGAAGAGTGACCTGGACATGAGCCCTGGGGTGGGATGAAACCCAGCAGGAAGACAGCAGCGCTAGCCTGGTGCCGCCGTTGTTCCACCCCCCCAGACTCCAGCGCTAGTAGCTTCTTGGAATATGCATCTGTGTTCACATAGAGAGGATCGTCTGTGATTCCCATGGTCCCCTGTGGGGCTTATGTAAGAAACAAAGCGGGAGCAGACACAAGACACCATTGACACCCACGTCTTTATCCAGTTCAATTCCTTCCTGAAGTATTGCTGCTGTTGATCTGTCAATCATTGCCATCTGTATGATAGAGACACTCCATCCAGATCATTAGTGGGTGATTCTTGAAATGGGCGGTCCCAGTGAGGGTCCCCTCTGTTGAATGGGTAATCGCCTTTCAATGGTAGTGGATTACGTCCTGTTCCCTTCGCTTGCCTCTCAAATCTGTTCCCTTGCGTTGAGCTCAGTGTAGAAGGCGGAATGCCCGGCCCCAGTGATTGGCCCAGTGACGACCCCTCAGGGTTATTCAGACAGTACTTATTTGGGCAACTCGGTTGGTTTTCTGTTTGATATGGGCTTCTGATTTCTCTCTTCACAATAACGGCGTCTTTGTTTTGACTTTCATTCACGGCTCAATTTCAGTAACCACCTCTACAGGACTCTAAAGGCAATGAGGGGGTGAAGAAAATACAGTTCAATTTAGAGCCTTTCTTCTAAATGTCAGAGGGGTTGGACTCACTGATACATTTCCAAATGCAAACACGGGCTGTGCTCAAACTAATTCTAGCCAGTGAGAATTCCCGGATGTCCGGACAGTGCATTTTTAATAGAAGGTGGATGCGTTGCCAAGGCAGGGAAATGTTGAGTGCAGTTCTCTGTTTCCCTTCTCTCTGGGTCAAGCCTTTAAGCGTAGTTAAAACTCAGGGGGAACTCCGTGAAGCTGTCAATGCCACTGTTGGCTAACACGAACCTCGAGGGTTGGAAAACATTGCTATGTATAATTGAGTGAGCCACCCAGCCTCATAATGGCTGGGTGGCAATAAACATCTGCTACCTCTGGAAAACTAGTCGTTGGAACTGATTGCGTAGTCAGTGAGACCACCGTAGGTGATACAAGCTTTAATGAGACCACACTCAGTTGTAATACATTAAGACTTTAAAAGGAGGAGGATTTTTTTGTGTTTTTTATTGTTTTTCTTATGTCTTAGTAGATGGAGAAAGTCTATTTTATATCATTTAAAAGACTGAAATGTGTATATTTTTGTCCGTCGGCGAGAGGTTTTTGCAGTTGTTGTTTTGTTCCTGCGACGTCTTTGTTAAGAAATTGAATATCGCTTTTCTATTTCCCCTGCGTCTGATCCCTTCTGGACTGGACACGCCCCTAATGCCAGAGTAGAGTTTCAGTATAATTATAAATCGGTTATTCATGGAACATAATTATTCATGGATGCAGAGTGTATCTGAAACAAATCGTTAAACACAAAGGGGGGACCAAAGTAACCTAAATAAATGCTTATTGTATAAGTGCTTATTTTTTATGGTTTAAAAAACCATATATCAGATTTGATATTCCGTGTTGTCTTGATTTGTCATACCCAGATCATGCTTGCTGGCTGATGTCTGCCTATGTGGGTTAGGGTTTACAAACATTTGCAGTTTAGGGTTGAGCTGAGTGGAATGTTTGGGTTTCATTTGCAGGTTAATATATGGTGTCCATCGAGTAATTGAATCTGCTCTTGTTGTGTCTTAAGTGTGATGCTGAGATAACAGGGAGATTGAAGATGTAGTTAGGAAAACAACCCACACCGACATTACATTTATGTAAAGCCCAATGTACCGCAAAGCCCAATGTTCACGAACTTTACTGTAAGTTCAGAAGTTCAGAAATTCGGTTGTTTATTAGCATTATGTTTAATTGGCAAAGTGTGTGTTTGGGGGGGGGTCACAACATACCTAATAGATGAAGATAACTGAAAATGTTGTCACATTTTAACAGACACACACACACACACACAAACATTATTTTTAAATATTAATAATTTTGAGCAGAATACATAGTACTTATTGCCTCAAGCTGTGGATCAAGTCTTTCGCCTAGTCAATACAAACAATATTAGATACATATTAATGAACAAATAATCCACAGACTTTAAGACTGGTAGATATTCACTAGAGGGCAAATTGTAAACAAATGGAATATGCTATTTGCTATGGCCACAAATAGAAGAAGTAATGACATCATTAAGAGATGACTCATTTTTTGCTTAAAGTAAGGAAGCAGACTGATTGCTGTGATGGACTTTATTACATTGCTCACAATAATTACATGATGTTTTGGAGCATGGGTTTGGTAAAATGCAGAAAACACGGACATCCAAGTGAGCGGTCACAAAATAGCTCTCTGGTCCATCCTTGTCCTCGAGAAAAGCACTGATGAGCCGGCAGCTATTCAGAGGAAGGAAACCGCAGACTGTGCTAATGCAAGCTTCCACATTCTCAGGGGCCTGGAACTCGTTTCAGGGGGTAGAGTAAAACCCTGCACAATGGAAACCTGCTTCATGAAACCCTTATTCATTATTACATTAAAAAAGATCACATGGAATCCGTTTGACCACATCAAATGCACACGCAGCTAATGTGCTGATTCAACTTTACTGCAGCGTAATAACCCTGTAATATGTTAGCTATACACAGTGCTAAGTCGAAAGTCTAAGTCTAAAGACTAAGTCTTTAGTCACTGGTAGGCCAAGCCAGACATGGGCATCTACAGCACAAATTAATTTGCAGGATTGGACATTTTTGAAACTGCTGTGTCAAAAATGGAATAAATGGATAACAGTTGAGCTGTAAACCCTAAAAAATATCCTTCTCCTTTTCATTGTCTTTAACTGGAAATTACAGACAAATGCATTGCATCATTCGAATTGTTTTGCCTAAATAAGCGACCTCTTTGATGTGGGGGATGTGAAGGGTGGGTTGAAGATAGGTAACATGCTGGTCGTTATCAGTGGACACACAAATCAAAAATATATGTACAGTGTAAAAACTAGACACTGCTATTTTTACTTCTGAGGACCAGTTGGTTTTTAAAGCTATAGTTTGAGGATTTATGATAGAGGAAATGGAGGTTGAATCGGAACTCACTCTCTTGGAGGTTCGTGTGTTCTTATGGGAGAGGTTGTACTGCTCTGTGTGAAGCTCCCCAGCCGAGGCACGGATTCCAGTCCAGTTTATTTTATTTCAGTCGAATTCATTCATTACAAATGCAATGGGTTCAGTACTCTCCGGTCTAACTTGGAATGCAGACGAAATGGTAACTGCTCCGAAGCAGGTGCATTTAGTGTACCTGGCTTGGGCTCACACCTGACTGCTCAGATAAGACTGTTGACCCCATTTTTGTAACTTGTGGAATGGGCACATGTGGCACATTTAATTGTAGCCGCGGGAGAAGAGGGACGCTGGAAAAAGGGACCGATTAAAGCCAGCGATGGCACTGGGGACTCTCCATACACGCTTAAAACCGGTCGCCGGGCAGAGTTTGTCGAGTTTGAAGGTTAGCTGGCGACTTCTCTTGAACTTTTCACTTCTCATTTCCGGAGGTTATCAGCTGTTCTGGTGGAAGACGGCAAGAATTACAGGGGTGGAATTGACTTTGTCCCCCAGCAAAAGTCCATTTAATTAGCAGATTATGATTTCCTTTCTTTTCTCTCACCCAGTTAATAGAAAATTCCTCTCAGCTGAGTTTTTTCATATATATATATATATATATATATTTTATTTATTTTTTATTTTTTATTATTAAGTAATGCATTTCAAAAGTACAATAGCATTGCTTTCGCCTGAGAAATTTGATTGAGCATTGAGTCTGTTTGCTTATCATCATTGTTAGGACTTCTCCTTTGTTTCTGTCATTTGAGTTGCTCATGAAACCACATTGATGAAAACAGCCTGTCACTAGAGGGCTGCGCTGACAATGAGGTACCAAAGGGTGAATTAGTCTTTGTTCCTAGCTCAAATGCACATCACTGTAGATTTGGACTTGACTTATGTGTATTGTATTCGTAAGGAAACTGAGCCATCAAGTCCCAGTTCACAAGCTTGGATAATTCTCATGGTATTTCCTGAAAGACATTTTAAAACTGTTCAACTAGGATACCAACGCTTCAATAAAAAAAAAGCAAAGCATCACTGAAACTGTGTAGACGGTGAAATGTCCAGGATGAATCCTTTAGTGGATATGTGTATCCAGATGAGACGGATCTCCTGATCAAAGGAGGGGACCGAGGTCACAGCTGAGTTCCAGAAGAGAGGAGCTTTGGGTGGGCGGTGTAGGAGTTCCTGGTCAAAAGCCATGATCAGTAATGGTAGAATACAGAATGTCAGACCAACGTCAGAAAGTTAGCATTCGTCAATTGATCAGACAAGGGTCGGTTTTTCCAGCCTGGACGTGCGCAGTTCCCGGGCTTGTCACAGGGACTTTGGCGGGGCTGACCTTTAACGCCCGTCTGGTGCACTTACAATATGTACCCCAACAAGAGGCGTGACTCAGAAGAGCCTGCTAAAAGCTTTAAGACCTTTTCACACTCCGAACATCTCCCGTGTGTCAGGTCGACCAAGGGCTAAACCGCTCGCGGCTGATATCGACTTTCTCTGTATTCACACGTGGGTGAGGAGTAGATTGGTTGATCGGTCACACGCGGGTGAGGAGTAGATCGGTAGATCAGTTGATTAGGAGCCGTCTGAGGCTTTTCTTCGTGGTTCCTGCCTGTGCGTGTTGGAAACGTCCGGTGATGAGCTCTCCAACCTTTCTCACATCCACCTCCTGTTTCCGGCCATAAACACTGGAACCGATGGAACGGTGAATGCCGGTCAGATAATAATCAGCGTAATTAGCCACTTCGATCAAAGCATTTCCCAGACCTTGGAGTCCTTCTGGACTTTGTTTCGGTGTTACTGTTTACAGAGAAAGCTGTTTTCTAGTTATTTTGCAACTTTGAGCACTGCTGAAGAACAGGGGAATGCCAGTATTTTTCTACTATTTTTCTACACAGACAGAGGAGGAGGCAGAAAACCTGGGCAGCTCTGCTCTGTCCGGTCTGGGCTGATTGGATGGACAAATCAGTGTTTAATTAACTCCCACAACAAACTCCCACATCTCTTTTGATGGAAATTATGGTTTTGATGCCTCATTTAGCTTTGCATTCATGACTCCTCTCATGTTTTCCCCAAAATGATTTAATGTATAAAAGAAAAATATTATCTGTGGTACCAGAAATGTCTCTCATCAAACTGATTTTAAAAATCGAGAAATTTTCTATTTACTATATTAATTTTAATGAATCCAGACTATGTCTGGATGTATGCATCCTTCGCACTGCATTGTACACGGATCCCAGCCAGTTTTGTAAGCATCTAATAAGACTCTTTGGGTTCATCGTTAAAGCGCAAACATGGTGGATGGATTGAAAAAGGCTCTCTGTTTGTTCTTATGTCCACCCAGGCTCCTCCTCGTCCAAAGGAGAGGATTGCCTGTTTCAGCAGCTGTTCTTACGGTATAACCAGTTCATCCGTCCTGTGGAGAATGTATCTGACCCGGTGACAGTGGAGTTTGAGGTCTCCATATCTCAGCTGGTCAAAGTTGTAAGTATAAGAAAGTTTCATTTATTTATTGTTTTACAGTAGTATGACACATTATTAGCATTTTCTACAAAATGAAGGTTTGTTAGCACTGCCCTGACAAAATGTACTTGTGTTGAGGGGAAGTTGCATTTGGTGTAAGATCATTTATTTATTATTTCAGCACACTGTGAAACAAACAGTATAAACCTCCATCAAATTTCACTGTAATAACATGAGAAAACATTAATGACTGACAGATGACAGCCACACCATTTCATTGCCTGAGTTATTCCTGTAAGTATTCCTGATTGATTCCGTGGTGCAGTGTAAGTATATACGGCATACGTCTTCTGTCCAATGCGTCACTGATAACCTGAGATTTGGCCTTTCTTCCATACTGCAGGATGAAGTGAATCAGATTATGGAGACCAATCTGTGGCTGAGGCATGTAAGTTTTATCGATGGGCTTTATTTATATTCCCAGGGAAATTCTGGGCCTGGGTTGAAACGTCTGCTCTCGTTTATGTCCCACAAATCAGCATCGCTGGGAAGACTGAGGGGTGTGTGTTGCCCCAGAGGATGGACTGCGCAGAGTGGCTCACTGACGCGGAACAACCGACACACTAATGTCCTGGGGGGCTGTATCAATCTTTTGGAGGGCTGCAGCATGTAGGACCAGTTAGCGTTGTGACCTCTTGACTGGGGAGCTGCCAGTCCATGTCCTTAAAAGCAGCTTCTGTACTGCTGTACTGAGCTGCCTTGCGCACGTACCAAATATACACTGTATAGAAAACTGGATTTTACTACATAGGCACAGCCTGCTGTACTTGTGACTACTGTCTATGGCCATGTAGGAAATTCATTTTTATAGCTCTGGATTTTATTACGTGCAAGTCAAGTTTGTTGCCCGCAAATACAGCAAGATTACGAACAGGATCTTCCAGCTTTTGTGTACAAAAAAAGCAAAAGCAAAAACAACTCACGGTAAACATTTAACAAGCTGCGTCAACAGCCCTCAGTAATAACTGTGAGATGTCTTACTTCTATTGGGTTTTCAGTCCGCTGTCCGCATGTACTTCACCCAGCTCTGCCTCGCCGGGCACCCAGGCACTGCTGTTTGAGATCAGCCTTGCCGGGCACCCGGGCACGGCTGTTTGAGATCAGCCTCGCTGGGCACCCGGGCACATGCTGTTTGAGATCAGCCTCGCCGGGCACGGCTGTTTGAGATCAGCCTCGCCGGGCACGGCTGTTTGAGATCAGCCTCGCCGGGCACCCGGGCACCGCTGTTTGAGATCAGCCTCGCCGGGCACCCGGGCATGGCTGTTTGAGATCAGGCCTTTTCGCCGAAGCATGATAGCGAACGGGAGATTTGGGTCCCGTTTCCAGATCCCTGGATTCAGCCTTCCGCCTAGAAGAGGAAAGGTCTTGCCAAGTCATTAAACCGCTGGGGCTGAAATTGCTGGAACCCTATTGCCGTGAAATCAGGAAGGTCAGCCATTGAGAGAGAATGTAGCTGACATTTACATTCTGTCGGGTTTGTTTGTGCATCACTGTGGCTCCACTTAAGGTTATTTGCCAATCCTGACGTCGCCAATTAATGAAAGGCTACAGCGCGCCTTCATGGAGCCAGTAATTAAACTGAGGGTTTAATGGCACAACTGCGTTGTCTCTAAATCCAGTGACTCCAGGAGGTTCGGATGCACACAGCGGCTTTAATATGGCATCGTACTGAAAATCCACCCGTTTACTGGCAGGTCTGCACAGAACAACGCCCAGCTGTATACATGAGCATTCACGCTCGAAAAGTGTATTACCTTACAAAAATGGGTGGGAGCTGGGAAAGGATGCTCTTTTTCCTCCAAAATGGGAGGATTTATTATCCGTATTAAAACGCGTTTAAGGAGAAAGGTTTCGCTTGGTTCTGCCTGACGAACGTCTACGACTGAATGCTTTCCACATGCTCTCTGGCTCTGAAACGCAACGCTTCTTTAAGATTAATGAAGTCCTCTCATCATGCCGTAAAGAGGTTAGAGTTTATGACAGATCTGGATTTGAAACAGCGTAATCATAAGAACCAGTAATTACAATATACAGGGATGAAAATCACCAACTGTGCCCACAACATTTATTCTCCCAAACAAATCTGTGGTCAGTTAACCTCTTAATTGCAAACCTCATTACAGAAACCCAAAATGTATGCAACAAGAAAAGTGTTAAACATTATACCCCAGTGTTCGATTTATAAATAAATGGAATACATTTTTTCAAATTTAAAGTTTTTAAATGAAAGTTTTCAAATTAAAATATTATGCAATGCCCCTGCTATTTTCAGTCAGTTTGTCCACAAAAACAATATTTGTATTCACTCTCCCAGTACATTTGTACCATATCAGAGCACAAACATCTTTCCATGACCCAGAGATAAACTTGGATCCTCATAAATGTAGCCTTCACACATAAAATGGCAGAAAGAATAACCCTGGCCACAGAAGATGAGCTTCCCAGCAAATCATTTTGAACCTGAACCTGCACTCAGTTCTGCTGTGGCTGTTTTTAAAATATAGGTTTTAACTGATTGACTGATTTGTGAAAGACTGAATTAATAGACCCATGTTTGATGATTTCGCTATGTGGCTGAGATACATTCTCCAATTTACATATAATTTACTATTACAGTTTGTATTGTTATTGTGTCATTATTCAGCTGATTCCCTTACCCAGAGTAACTCAGTGGTGAAACTTATAATAGTCTTGTTATAGAATTGCTTCTGTGAGGGAAATTTCTGATTTAGTTCCTAAATTGTTTGGGATTATTTGGATCTGAATAACGCATTTGTTGGGCACACAGTGGATTAGCGTAATGAAGTTAATTCATTTAGGATTTTTGGATAAGAAAAATCCCACTTCTCCTGCATCTTGATGCTTGTAGTTTACTGTTTTTTCTTTAAATGATTTTAGTCTCGGGCAGCTATAGAAAATCTGATGTTTTCTCTCTCTTTCCACAGATTTGGAACGATTACAAACTGAGGTGGACCCCAGCGGAGTTTGATGGCATTGAGTTCATTCGTGTTCCCTCAAACAAAATATGGCGACCTGATATTGTGCTCTATAACAAGTAATCTTAATCTGCCCCTGACTGGATTGTGTCAATTGCTTCAGTCTGATCTCAATGATAACAGATATAACAAATACAGATTTTTAATTAACAAGGCAGACAAAAAGCAAAAATGTTGAGCCCTCTGAAATCTAATCAAATGCCGTGCTGTTCTCTCTTATCAGTGCTGTGGGGGATTTTCTGGTGGAAGACAAAACCAAAGCACTACTAAAGTACGATGGGACTGTAACATGGGTCCCTCCGGCCATCTTTAAAAGCTCCTGCCCAATGGACATCACCTATTTCCCCTTCGACTACCAGAACTGCTCCATGAAGTTTGGCTCCTGGACCTATGACAAGGCCAAGATCGACCTGGTCCT
>JAOYSI010072407.1:0-13980 GCA_025775065.1 Hiodon alosoides
CTGAGTTCAATTTCACTAGCCACACCCATGCCTGATTAATGCCAGACCTGTTGAATCAAGAAATCACTTAAATAGAAACCTGTTTGACAAAGTGAAGTAGGCAAACAGAGCTCAAAAAGCAACACATCACATGCCTCAATCTAAAGAAATTCAAGAACAGATGAGAAACAAATGTATCAGTCTGGAAAGGGTTACAAAGCCATTTCTTAAGCGAACCACATCATCCACAAATGGAGAAAACTTTGAACAGTGGTGAACCTTCCCAGGAGTGGCTGGCCTACCAAAACGACTCTAAGAGCGCATCGACGACTCCCAGAAAAGAACCCAGAACAACATCTAAAGAACTGCAGGCCTCGCTTGCCACATTTAAGGTCAGTGTTCATGATTCAACAGTAAGAAAGAGACTGGAGAAAAATGACATCCATGGGTTCCAAGGCGAAAGCCACTGATGACCAAAAAGAACACAAAGGCTCATCACACATTTTCCAAAAAACATCTTGATGATCCCCAAGACAAATATTCCATGGACTGACAAGACAAAAGTTGAACTTTTTGAAAGGTGTGCGTCCCGTTACATCTGGCGTAAAACGAACACAGCATTTTAATAAAAAGAACATCATACCAACAGTCAAACATGGTGGTGCTAGTGTGATGGTCTGGGGCTTCAGGACCTAGACAACTTGCTGTAATTGATGGAACCATGAATTCTGCTCTCTACCAGAAAAACCTGAAGGAGAATTTCCGGCCATCAGTTTGTGACCTCAAGCTCAAACGCACTAGGGTTATGCAGCAGGACAATGATCCGAAACACACCAGCAAGTCCACCTCTGAATGACTCAAAAAAAAAAAAAAAAAAAGGTTTTGGAGTGGGCTAGTCAAAGTCCGGAGTTAAATCCGATTGAAATGCTGTGACATGATCTTAAACGGGCCGTTCATGCTCAAACCCTCCAATGTGGCTGAATTAAAACAATTCTGCAAAGAAGAGTGGGCCAAAATTCCTCCACAGTGATGAGAGAGACTCATTGCCAGTTATTGCAAATGCTTGATTGCAGTTGTTGCCGCCAAGGGTGGCACAACCAGTTATTAGGTTTAGGGGCCAATTACTTTTTCACATTCAGGTAGGTTTGGATAGCTTTTTTCCCTTAATAAATGAAATCATCATTTGAAAAAAAAACTGCATTCTGTATTTCCTCGGGCTATCTTTGTCTAATACTAAAATTTGTTTGATAATCTGCAACATTTAAGTGTGACAAATATGCAAAAAAAACTAAGAACTCAGGAAGGGGGCAAATACTTTTTCACGGCACTTTATAAACATGTTGTATGTAATTCCAAAGTTGTTGAGTTGGGGAACTTCAAAGGTGCTGGGGCTGCAGCCACAAATCTGAGGTCACCCAGGCGATGTCACCACAGAACAGCAGAGGCTTGGATGTAGAGACATGGACATCTCATGCACGCGTGCACACACACACACACACACCTGAATACCAATGACTTACTGAAGGAGTGTACCCAACTCACAGCTTGAAGCAATTAAAAAACGCAGGAAGTAAACAGAATGAATTCGAGAGCTTTGAGAAGCTGTGGACACTGCAAACACATGACTGACAGAAAGGCTCCACAAACTGGTGTGTGAGAACAGCACAGCGAGGCCATGACAGAAAGAGGGAGAGAGAGAGACAGTAGTTTTTTGTGGAGAGCTGGGCAATGAATGACTCCATTCATTCTGAGGCAGGAGAAAACTCACACCGAGTCAAAGCCTTGGACCGACAGACAGCCTTCTTGTTCACAGAGATAACAGTTTTTACAGTAATTGTTGAAAGTTGTACAAAGCGCAGCCTAGCTTCAAAAAGTTTTCACAACAATCTGTGTCGGTTTCTAGACCTGCTCAAGCATCTCCCATCCTCTCTATTCCCCATTGAGTCAGCAGCTGTCCAGCAAGGTCATTCTGAAACAAATCCCGATGCGCACACACACACAGTAGGTTTTACTTTATTGTATTTGTTCTTTGGAACATACAGCATGCCACGTGGCCAAAAACAACCCAGAGGAAGCAAGATAAAGAAAGCGGACAGGCTGATGACAGCGATGACAGTAATGAAGTGACCCAGCCTTTTATCAATGGAGGAGCAGAGGAAGCCCCTCCTGTTATCCCCTCAGTTTCCCATTCATTCTGAAACTCCTCCCCCCGCCCCTACACTGGCATCCCTCCATCTTTTCCCCTCACCATCTCCATCGTTCGCTCTTTCCCGTCTGAGTCCAGCTACAGCTCTGCACCAGGATACTGAACAATTCCTCAACAAAGTAAACAAACATAGGCAGTGGTTATACAATACTGCACGGTTTCTCCGTAAACACACAAACCTCACCGCCCCGGCCAATTGTGTACCAATGCTATATGCAGCAGTCCCATGACCGCACGCACACACACGCTCCCTCTCTCTTTCCCACAAATACACTGACACAACACACCGCAGCTGACTGCAGTTCTGCAGCATGACATCACACCTGGTCAGCCTGCAGCAACACACACACATCCATCCACAAGCATACATGGAAACACATGGAAAATGGGCACATCCCCTCCCAGCTACAGCTGCAAGGGCCAAAATTGAGCAGCGTGACCCTGACCCTCCCCCTTCCCTCATTTCACATTGGTCCTTCTGCTTCCCTTTCCCAGCACCATGACCCACACTGACAAACAGCCAGGATGCCTGCAAGCGGCGCCCTGGCAAAGCGACTGTGTCATTCAGGGTTTAGTGTCTCTCCAAGCTAGCGGTACGGCTATGGTGACAAAGTTTACTGGACCCGAAAACTCAAACGTTAAAGTAATCAATCAATGTGTCCTGACACGACGCTACAAGTCCAGTCTTGTTGCTTGTTAGGGCTTATCTACAGTAGCCAATGGCTGCGAGCGCAGTAGTGCATTAAAACGCACACGCTATGGGGGATGTGAAACATGGGCGTGTGACCCTAGCTGACTCGCACAGTAAACTTTACAGAAACCTTGCGAGTAATACCCTTTCCAACAGACAGGGGGCGACCCAGCTCCACAGAGATGGCTGGGATGAAAAGCCGCTTGATATAACACTCGACGACCCCCGTCGACTTAAACTTTGGGCATTAGGGAGCAAACTCATAGACCTGTGCGTGTGGGCAGGCCAGTTGCTGCGAGCCAAGCAGATTAGCTCCCCTGCTCTGGTAATCGAGCCCGTGGCATCGGGGCTAGGCTCACAGCCTGCCGTCTATGTTCTGTCTGTTCAGCTGACAAAGAAATCCTCATCCTCAGATCTGAGCAGCTCAAGACATCACCAATCGCAAGCAGAACTATAAAAGGCACGTGGGGAGGCCGTGAAACCTCCCTCAGGCGCAGGCAGCAGCAGCGGCACAGAGATATCAAGACATCACCAATCGCACAGAAAGGTATAAAGTGAGACATTCCTGCATTGCTTGCTGTAATATGTGGCGCCCACACTGATCAAGTGAGAAAGTCTTGAACAACACTACTGTACCCTAACTCAACGTAACAGACTAAAAAAGATGTCATTAACGCAGGGGATAAACTGTGTGACTTTACAGAATCTGAACGTCGCATGAGGGCCTGTGCTAGCCCCAAGCTCGACTACTACCATAGCTTTTTCAGGCACTCCCGGCTTACCAATAGGGTCAGTTTATGACAGGTGGAAGTGTGGAATATTCCAAATGAAAGGAACATCTTAAATCAAATTCCAAACTAATAAATGGTCAACTACTCTATATGAATGCCATTTACATACAATGCATACAATTCAAATAAAATGAAAATACTTTTCATATGTAATTATTGCATAACAGACAAACTAAATTGCTAGAAAATGCAGAGGCTATTAATGTCACAGTGTAGCACTGTTTGGACTTTTTTTTTTTTTTTAATGGTTTATTCCCAGCCTAAGAGATTACAATAGACTGTGGAGCTGCAGACTTGTTTCACGCAGAGGATGAACTCAGGACACAGAGAGAAAGGAGAAATGGAGTTCCTGGCCCAGACACACGAGCCATCACGGACTGACTGGGCAACGGAAGAGCCAGCCTACTTCACTAACTCACCAGTGCATAAAACTGACACAACCATGAGTATGGGGAGAATAAGGAGGAAAGAAATGGAGAGAGGGTGAAAAGGAGGGACGATTGAGCCAATCTGAGTGCACCTCTTTGAGCAAGGAGAAGATGAAAAGCACAAAGGGGAGAGCGTTATCTGAGGACAACTGATTAAATAAGTAGAATTGCCTCTATGCGACACATTTCCTCCCATTAACTCCACCCAAAGGAAACGCTCTTATAGACCCAGCTTTGCGTGCAAGCAGGCAGACACACACAAGAATAAATAAAAAAAACCCAGGCAGGTTTCATTTACAGGAAACAAACTTCTGAGTTGACTGTATTTTCCACTATAGCATTGTGGGAAACAAAGTCCATACTCAAATGACCAAAATGGGTCAGTAATTACTGGCCTACGCTGGAGCATAGGCTTCATCTGCAGACCAATCCCAGAAGGAGCCAGGAACCTTGATGGCACGTCACAAGACTCTCTCAATCATGGTTACAGCCCAGCACACCACAGTCGAGACAGGGAGACCCACTCTTCCTGAAACAAACCTGCTCCAACCCCACGTTTTCACCATGACCCAGGGAAGGTCAGGGACAGTCCAGTCCTTTTGAAAGGCACAGAATTTATGGCGAGAGCTGCCGTAACTACGCACGGCGGAACGCTGGACAAGGGGGCGACACTGAGGGGGGATTCCCTGCACAAACATCAGACCTGCACTGTGGGAATACCAGTCGGAGAGGATTTACAATCACGCCTCCTGAGAACAGAGCTGCGCTCTCTCCCAAAATCTTTGTTTTTGGGGCCAGACTCCATAGGCGAGGACAGGGTCTGTTAATCATAGGTTAATGAGCGCAGGGAACAGGAGAGAGCTGAGTGAGGGCAGAGGAAGAAGAGCAGAAAGAAAAGGCAGCAGGATAAAGAGGGGAAGAATGCGAGGCCCACTTCCAAATACAGGGGCAGGCAGAACCGGGGAGGCCCGCCTTTCATTTTTCCCCTGGCCGTTCTGATCTCCACGGCAACCCTACAATTAAAGCCACGCCCCCATCCTCGATAGAATGCTGAACCTTGTCAGCCACTGCAATTAACCTCAGCGCAGTATGTGGGGTATAAAAATTGCCCCTGGAGAGGGCGACATGAAGAAATTCACACTGGTTTTGAGGCCGGCCTCAGTGGAGGCACACAGTATATACAGAGCACCTATCACAGAGTAGCAGTTAGGAAAGGATAAATTAGGAACGTAAGGAATTGAATGTTGTGCTTATCTGCCGCGTGTGCTCAGGTTTTTCCATCTTAGCCAGTGTTACATCGCTGCTGCCCTGGAAATCCCCAAATCAAGGACGCAGACCACGCAACGCAGCCTGACACAACGATGCAGGAATGTCCAAGCATGGGGCTAACGAGCACCGACGCCCTTGCCCCCCTGTCCCATGCACCCGCTTCGTTAAGGAGGCATAATCCCTTTTTAACGAGCAGATCCGGGGTGCCACAGCACCGGACAGGACCCTCCCGTTGGCTGCAGCCCGTTTGAAGCGTGCCGCCGCAACAGAAGGGGGAAAACTGCAAGAGACAGGGGGAGGAGAATAGAGGGAGAACGGCTCCACTATGACTCCAAAGGTTCTCAGCGGCACAGATTGAATTTCTCTCACGACAAACGTGTTGCGGTCGTTTGCTGCCACTTCTGCTTCACTTCAGCTCATCGGGAGATATCAATGCTGCGTATACAGTAGTGCTAAACAATTAAAACACTTTCAGTTTTTTTTCAGACATGCTATTGGAACAGAAACCCTGGTGGCACACCAAAACGACTGACCGTGACCCTCCACTGTCCTCCCTGCCTTCTCTCTTCCTAAGGCACAGTTTACTTGTGGATTTTGTTTGTGCATTTTATGACTCAACAAATTACAGAAGTTCAGTCAAAGCCTCTTTGTCTACTAACTGTCCCAGTGTTTGACTGCTCTCGAAAGGAAATGGGGAGGGAGTTTGGAATGGCTCTCCAAGGTCGCTCTGGAGACGAAAGGGCCACAGCCCAAGTAGGCAGAACACAAACAGGAAACCAGGGGGGCACGTTTCCTCCTGCACTGTCAGGAAAAAGGCTCACTCTCAGAAATGCACAACAGACTGTAAAAAAAAAATCAGTAATCTAACTGCAGCAGGAGAGTCAAACCAGACTAGTTGTACCGCATAGTCAGGCAGAACTAGCTGATTCAACGGTTCCTGAATCACACAAAGGGCACTTGCCGCCAGGCAGGCAGAAGTAGCCAAGTATCTGATAATCTGAAGAGTCTATTGGAGGACCAAGAGAAATTAGCTAATCATAATGAGCATAATGATGTTTTCATAACACAGTCTACCTATTATACGGTTTACAGAGAGAAACAGCTTAGGAATCCTAGTAACGTTCTGACTGGGTCTTCAATCCTCCTCAGTGTACTGGGACACAAAGTACAGAACGCGGTGTACCCGGTCGTCGCAAAAGGCCTGCTCTCATGTCACAGGGCAGGAATTTCAAAGCAGAAGCAAAAGCCAGGTGTATAAGGGGACAAAGAGAGACTGAGTATAGAGGGCAGAAACGGTGAATAGCGAATCCTGGTAATTCTACTTGTAAGTTTATGACGTATACCGATAATTTTCTGTGTCTTATTATTCCCAGTATCTGCACAAGGGCAAGTAACACTGATGAGCACTGGCGGTTGCAGGTACTGTCAGTATATACAGCCATTGTAAGTCATGCTAATACAACCATGAGAGCAGAATGGAGATCAGTGAGAGAAATAGCTGAACAGAGGAACGTGTGAAGAATGTTGGGGATGAAGAGGAACAGGGTGAAAAGTAAGTGTGACTACAGCCTTTCTGGTGTCCTAGAGGAGCTGGAGGGCGTGTGCAGAGGGCTGCATCTCGCACACCGCACTGGAGGGATGGCTCCCCGCAATCCCTCTCATTTCCACAGTGGTCCACAGCCGCCTACGCCTCGGAGAGAGACAATGGAGCTGCTCGCCGCACTCCCTCATTATGGGGCCTGTGATTACAGCGCCGCAGTCCGTCAAGCCCTGGGCAGGAGGACAAGACTGAAGACAGACTCAAGAGAAAGGACAGAGCCGCCCCTTATTCTGCGCCCTGTTTCCCCTGCCAAAGGTCGACGTTTCAGAGTTTCAAAGAGCACTTTGCGTCTATTCTGACTAAGGCCAACGGGGGGCACTATCCTACCACCGGAGGCAGGGAGACGAATAGCCGGGGGGGTGGTTTTCTCTGCCCATCTGTGTTGTTTATGTATAGTTTCACTTGCAGGGCGGCCACGCCTGGCTGGTGGGGCACGATATTCAGAGCGTGAACCTTATCTGGCCGTGGACATCTGTGGTTGGAGCGGCGCTTCAGGCCTGCATCTCCAGCACCAGCGGCAGTTCTGCCGCCTCTAAAGTTACTTCAGAATTAAAAACCCTTTATTAGTGTCAATCAAACTTCAGATCAGAAATATTTTTATCAGAGCTTTCAAGCCCTGAGTGGTGAAGAGAATATGCTATCCTGAATGAGTAACTGTGAGTCTGATATAAAACTGAAGGAAAAAAGGGCCTGTTATGCTGTAACCAAGTAATGGCCACCACCAGAGCTGATGGCTAACATGCAGAGATGTTTCACACAAATCTCAACATTTCCTGAAAGCAGACAGCCACAACCAACTGCTAAAAGGCGCGGGCGGTTTGACAGAAACTTGCAATTAATTCTAACAGAATTAACCAATGAGAAGATTCAGTGGTTACGAGGCGTTCACCAAATTGCTGCGCTACTGATCCTTCATACCACCATTAACTGCTTGTAACTTCCGCCGCAGGCCTGACTGTGAGATGTCATGTTTTCTTTCAGCAGAATGGGCACCTAGCAAGGTAAAGTGGTAACAGAAATGGAGAACTTCACGACTGAATACCAGATGGGACACTGCCATTGAGACCACTGCTACGCTAACGAAAGCAGCCTTTACTCCCAATTATAATAACAAATGACAACGTGACAGCATGCCAACTTGGAAAGCAGGTGATCTTAGCTTAGGTGGCAAGGACCAGTGTGCCACAAGTTCAAAAGCAACAATATCAAGGATCAAGTGCGGCACGGCTGGTTTCAGAGAGGAGGCTACTGTAAGGGAAGTCAGAAGTGCGCATGTGTTTGAGAGAGAGAGCCTGTGTCTCTGAGGGAGTGTGTGAGTCTCGAGTGCATTGTATAACACTGTGAGCGTGCAGGCGTTGAAGGGGATTGGAGCTAATCAGGGTTAGTGTGGATTACAGGGCTGGGGGCAGACAGGGGAGCCTAGCCATGCTGGAGAGATCACACTGCAACATGAATATAAAAAGTATACACACACACGCATGCATGCACAACTGGCAAACATGCAAATACACACAAATTTACTGATGAGCACACACAGACACACAGTACGGGATTGTGAGATAATGCCTGGCACACCTGATGCTTTCAGTCCAAATTTACCTCTCTTCACAACACAGGCCTCTCATACCATTCCCCCCTCCTTCCATAAAAATGCAAAGCACAAAAATCTCAAACACATTCCCTGCCCACTAAACTACCGTCTTCGACCTAACCCAAATTCAATGGGTTAGAACATGGCAAAGCGGATAGGGACTGCCTTTGTTAATGGCAGAAATTTAGTAAGCTCTGCTCATTTGGTGCAGGATTGCATTACTGGACAACCAACACCATTTGAGGAACTTTTGAACTGCGAGTTGTATTTAATAGGAACAAGTTGATCCCAGCTCTACTGAGACAAAGACTCCTGTGTTTGTAGCACCTTGGAGTGTTTAAAAGAATGGGTGGGTTCTGCGGTGTCCCCTTATAGAACCCATCTAAACATCTGCCCCATGATCAAGGATTTAATTACAACTAAATTAAATAAGGTCCCTTACATTTTCAATTAACAGATACACAAGGATAAGACAAGTGTTTGACCAGACACTCACTCAATAGCTCTATAATCCAAACGCATTTGCTATTGCAAATTCACCCCATTAACGCCGCTACACTCGCGCAGAGTTCCACATCCTTCACCAATGGCGTTGACGAGCTGAATTATCCATCTAATTTAGCGAGAGAATTCTACAGATGTTATAGACACTCGCGGCCTGCCCTAAAGTTGAATCATTTTCCTGTGCAGGGCAAGACTGAGAAACAAACCGTGGTGGTTTAATAGGAAGAGGGTTCAATTCCTGCTCAGGTTCACACACAAAGGTAACATTGATACATTAACCTCTACAGCAACATCCTTACAGTGCTGACCAAACTAAACTCGGTTCACGACGCTACAATGCCAACAGAATGCCACAGAGACATATAGACAGGGACACAGATGCAGTCTAACACAGACACAGGCAGCCATGTGGTGTGGAGACCAGGAACAACAAAGAAAGGGAGAGAGAGAGGGAGGGGGAGAGAGAGAGAGAGAGAGAGAGAGGAGATAAGAGAGTGGTGACTCCCCTTAAACAAATCCTGACCGAACGCCGCAGACGCAGTAGAGTTACATTTAACATACATTCATTAACGTCAAGTTAAAGCAGTTATCACGCATCACTCGTCCACACACACACATCACAGGTTGCAGTTTCTAAGGCATAAACTTGTCTATTTTTCCACAATCTTCTTGGGAATCAATTAAAAAATGTTGAATTCACTCTGTAATATAACGCATTGTGACTGTTTGTACAAAAAAAAAAATGTAGACTTGATGCACAGGCTCAATGGGAGAGTAACAGGTGTGTAGCAGCAGCTGCTGCGGAGATGGGGGGGGCAGCTCCTGGAGTATCCCGGCGCTCCCGTTCCGTCTCTCTACGACAGGCCAGCCCTAAATCAGGAGGCACCCAGACCTTGATCATGGAATGAGCCTTGGAGAGCATGCCCCGTGCGGACTACGAGGGGGCCCGCCTCGGCTTGGGGTGAGCGTCACTCAATTGGCAACGGTGTATGAGGCGACCTGCCCATGCTGTTTCTCGGTTGCTAATTAAACACGCGACTTAATAAGGCACTTATGGCGAGAAATCTGGCCGCCTACTCGTGGTCAGGCTCACTTGGCAACGTCAAAACAACAGAACCAGACTGAGCGTTCTTCAAAGGGAATCGATCAACAGCCGACGAGACACACACCACCGGCTTCCTCTGCCACTTCAGCGCTGACGTTTTCTCTTTTCAGACAAATACAATTCAAATATCACTGGTATTACTTCCCGGTTTTTTGTACCCCTTACAATTCTTTTTAAATTATATTTCTCTTTCAATCATTTATGAATGTGTTAATAATTTTTTTAATTAATTAGAATGTTAAATTGAGAGAAAGACAGGAAGTAACTGTAATGTATTGAATTAACCTTAACACACATAACAAAGAAAAGCAGAAGACCGACCTTTCTTTTCATTGAGATCCTGGAGAAACTGCCGGTAAGCAGCTGTAGAGTTCATCGTGCTCCAGAGAGAGGAGGACAGCAAGACAGAGATGATCGAAGCGAAAGAAAGAGAGGTGGATTACACAGGAAAACAGAATAACAGAAAGAGAAAGGGGGAGAGAGAGAGAGAGAGAAAGAGATGTTGAAGAGAGACTAAGAGGAGAGGGGTCTGTCAATCTCAGGGATGTAAGCAGTCCCCCACTTGACGTCAGAACAGGCCCATGTTCAGCGGTTGGATAATCCCAGAGCTCCTGTCTATTCTTCTCGGCGCGTTCAGCGTTTCTCTTCCTGAGTATCAGTATGGCAGCCCCAGAGACCGGCGTGTTTTAGAATGCGCAGCCGGGGGTAGGAACTGCACTTTGACCACAAGACAGGTGACGTCACTGCCATAGCCAGAGCATGTGTTTAGCTTGTGGGGGGGTTGTGTGCGGGTGTGTTTTTATTAGTAAAGTTTTCAGCTGTGCATTTGGTTAAATATTCAAGCAATGTGTGTGTGTGTGTGTGTGCGTGTAACTGTGTGTGCGTGTGTGTGCGTGTGGTTCAGGGAAAGGGAGCACTAACTTGTGACTGAACTTTTCCCCAGTGTTTATTTTTTATTAAAACTCCCATATGGCTGACAGCTATCCCGGTAGTAAACAGAGTAACTCTATGCAACACCGAAAACTGAAGGCCCAAATCCTCCCTTGTGCTCCCTGTCACACTTTCCTGCTGAGGACGGTAAACACACTACAGTGAATGATTACCCTGCTCCTCCAATGAGTAATCTCCCACACAGCACTGACCAACAGTATAGCCCTTGCTTTCAATGACATCCCGATTCCCACGTCACAACTCAGACTGTGTCTCAACTGTGGGGGGGGGGGGGGGGACGCAGACTGCTTCAGCCTCTCTCACGGTTGATGGATGTCAGAATGCGACAGAGGGTGCTGCGTTTTAGTTTCAGACTGAAATTAGCTGTGGTCAGATAGCAGGATCCGGCGGTTCAGCTCCGCCGGTCCACTTCTGGCTTTCTCCCTCCCACGCAAACGGCTCCGCCCTGGGACAGGTGGACAAACATCCAAGTGAGGAGCCTCCCTACTTACCACTCGCTCTGTGTGTGTCTGTGTGTGTGTGTGTGTGTGTGTGTGTGTGTCTGTGTGTGTGTTTTGGGAAAAGGTTTTCGGGTGGAGGAGGTCGCTCCACCACCTATTGATCAGAAAGCAGCAGGAAAATTCAGATCAATAAACCAGATGGATGCATTGACCCAAAAACTAGTCCCCTCATCCTGCTCAGTTAAATACACACCATCCACACGTCCAGCCCCATGGCCTGTTAAACTACCCCTCCCCAGCCAGGACCTCCTGTACAACACCCTCCCTCCGGGAATTTACCATCACACTACCAGCTCCCCCTGCTAACTCCACCAGTACAGCCAATGAAACATTCCAACACACAGACAGAGCATCCCACAATTTACTCTGGAAAGCATAAACTCCACCCCACATTGATTTTTCACAAGTGACAGAGGATTCTGTGTAAGAGACTCAGCTAAATGACTAAATGACTTTAAATGTCAAATGTATATAATATAATATAAAATTATTCATACGACTCACATCCAGCTAGTCTGTGCACACGTACACATACGGACACCACAAAAGGCAATGATGTTGAACGTTTAACTTTTTCCAGAAAATCAATCGATATGGGACTACATGAACAACAACCCCTTCTTGGCCACCGTGGCACGCCAACATACACCGTTTTAAAACTTGCCTTTTCCAAAAAACTAATGACTGCAGAACACGTAAATATGGCGATCGACCACCTTACACATACAATAAAGACTGCTGTCTTACCTGGGTAGGAGCGACCCAGCAGCAGCAGGAGCAGCATTAACATGAAGAAAAGAGAGGGGGGTGGGCACGTGTTAGCCGCCACCAAAGACTCCAACATGTGCCACCGCAGACTAATTCAGCACAGAACAGTACTGAGGCAGTGCTGGCGAGGGGCGAGCCCCCAAAACGGTCAAGTGATAAACAGGCATTCTACGGGTAGTATCACGCCCTGCAGAGTTGGGGGGGGTTGTGGGATCTTTGTTAATGATGTAGGTTTGACTGGCTGGCAGGTTGCTTGAGTGTCACATTCCCCTGGCACCACACTCATCTCTGCTGGTCTTCCTGGCCTGGCACTGACCGCATCTCCACTAGTCTACCTAAAGACTTCTGAGCGTAAAAACGCAGCTTGCAAAACCAGAACAACCACAAACATAGGGCTCTCAATAAGACAGGCCCCCGGCAGCGCCTCTGTACAGAGTGGGAAAGCTGCCCTTCAAACAGGCTGCTGCTGGTGAAAACCGACAATGACAATGACTCAGACAGACAGACAGAGAGTAGAAGAATGAGAACATGAATGACACAGAAAGAATTTCAGCTCTAATCGTTCATTTCACTTGTTCTATGGTTGCTGATTGTACTCTCTTCTGCATATCTGTAATCTGCATTAATGACAAGTTGTTCTTTCATTGAATTGCTTCATTCTTCAGCAAGCACCGTTTTGTCGTGCCACGGAGATGCCTTGAGAAAATAGAGAGGTTCCCATCACAAACTGGTTTTACAGTAGACCAATAGTGACATCAAACAGGGGTTTGGTAGTATGTGGGAAGGAAAGAGATACACATCTAGAGGCATGCATAAATGTGGGTCATGAAGAAAGAAAACAGGGAAGTCAGAGAAAAGAAAGAAAAGACAACAGGACTGAAACAAATGTTTGAGATAAGAAAGAGACTGAAGGAGACCGAGAGAGAGAGATCACAAGATGGAGACAGCCAGGGACTCATATACGCATACGGCAGATGGACCTGGAACAGGTCGCCTGTGGAGCTCCTGTTAAACCAGAGTTTGGGGAAATCTGGTCTGAATCCGCTTCCAAAATCCCCAGCTGCTAAAGACTACACACCGTGCAGGGAACACTTAGGCCATCAAAGAGAGGAGAGAGGTGTGTGTGGACCTTTGTGCGTACATCTGTGTGCATGCATAAACTGCTTAGCCTCCTCTGCCAAATCGCATCAGCTGACCTAGTCACAGGGTACCATAAATACACAAAAGTCTCCAGAGGTTCACAATCTCTCCTTTTAGTTAGTGTGGGCAGGACAAAACATCCGCACCTTCCACAACAACAGAAAAAAAAATATGAAAATAGTTCCTGCTGGATTTTGTATTTTTATTCATCATTACAATAACTAGCGGGTCGCAATGTGTGTGCAGTTGGTGGCAGCCTGGGTTCCTGGAGACCTGCACAGGAACCTGGACATACTAGAAGTTCTAGCATGTCCTATTCTTTTGGAAAACCTGCAGACGTGAGAAAGAGCCAACACCTGTCACTAAGCACATACACATTCAAAGAAAGCAAATATACTTTAAAAAAATAGCCTTGGAGATTCATGCTCCCAAAAGATTTTTACACCCTAAAGCAACG
>JAOYSI010072408.1:0-21568 GCA_025775065.1 Hiodon alosoides
TATATATATATATATATATATATACACACACACACAAACACACACACACATATAAAAAAACGCACATACGCACACATATACACTCATGTGTACATACATACCTACACAGTCACACTCACACATGCATATTTGTGTGTGTATGTATGTGTTTGCTGGCATGTTTTCGGTCATGTTTGTCCATGATCTAGTTGTTGTTTTATTTTTTTATTTTTTTTCTTAAAGAAAAGCTCGTTGTTTTGCGGCCATTTTCCTGGTTAGCAGTATAGAGCACTTAAAGATAAGAAATTTGATCTTGTTCATGTTATTCATTGTGTGAAAATAATAAATGAGTTTATTGAAAGTTGCAAAAATAAATCTTGTCTGTCTGTTGTGAAATTGGTCTCTTTAAATACCTTTCTTCCTGTTTTCTTAGAACATACAATTCCCAATTCCTTATTCTTGCAACCAGTCCCTTTTTCCTTTGGAAGCATTATTTAAATAAAAAATTTAAACCTCACATTTTTAGGTCACTCCAACAAGAAAATACTGTGGAGTGTTGATAAATAGGATTGGAATCTCATCCTTGGCACGGGTTGGTGGAAGTGTAGCAGAAGGGTGTTTGTGATAGGTTGATGGAGGGGGAAAAAAAAAACCTCCTGTTGCTATGGCTGCCAAGTGAACTGCCCATAGGTCCTGATTTCTTGGCTCGGCTCAATTTGTCGCCTGTGCTCGGTAGAGCTTTGCAGGAGGAAGTCGTAAGGCTTTCTCTTTCCCAAACCTTTGTTTTTCAGCAGGCCAAGACAATTATTTTTAGCACATATGGGGCAACATTATACTTTATAGTCTAATTACCATGCTTGATTTTATAAGCAAATACTTCTCAGGACACTGTGAATAAGTTGGCACGGAGTCTTGGAGTCACCAACACTGCCTTTTCAAAGATGACCGAGCTTCATCAAGGTTACTCAAAGTTAAAAACCATCTAGGAGTCTGCAATATGGCGTAAATATCATATCACAATATTTTCAACATTCTGGGCAATGCCGAGATATCACGATATATATACCTTTTTTTTTTTTTTTACTGCGAAAAACAACCTGTGAGGGTGATATGGTACAAACTGTAGAATACAGAATCCTTTTAGTCAGCAGGAAGCAAGAATCTTTTAAACTTATGAACTAAAACCGATCAAAATAAATAAATACTCAAGTATATCAAGTATCCAATGCACTCTGACTACAAAGATAAACAATAAAAACAATTGTTTCCTTCATACAACCTTGTTTTTGTCAGCCAGAAACAAAACCAAATCAGTTCACTTTGTATGCCCATATGATAATCCAACAGTAGTTATATAGTTATCAGTGGTGTGCTGTTCTGGAAATTTCTGTTCGGTTAAGTTTTACTTGTAAAATTTTAGATTCCGGTTTTAAAAAACCCAGTAGTTACATTAAGAAAATATGTATTATTTACACGTATTAATTTACAGAGAAAAAACTGGAGACTATCAGTAGATCTCTAATGTAAAGTGTTTGACTATTGACCTATTGATAATTTTTCTGAAGGTAGTGTAACGGACCCTATTCAAACCCCCTGGTCACCGGGCTTCCACTTGCCATAGTCGGTGATTGAACTCCGGTCTACAAAACAAACAAGAGAAACGGTTAGCTTGTTGAGCCAAAGACCGAATTCTCCAGGGAGTGAAGTCTGTCGTGGGTTTGTTCACAACAAGCCACACTACATTAGCTGCAAATAAGGCAAAAAAAAAATGTTGTTTTCAGAGGTTTCTTTATAAAATAATCAAATGACAATAATTGAAAAAAACAGTGATAATATACACATCTGAATTATAATAACATAACTCAGAACAAATCACAGATTTAAATTGCTAACAAAATGCAATGATTCATATCAGGGCATATTGAGGTACCATTATTCACTTTCATAGCAGTTTATCACTTTAGTCCATTCTTAGTGATTTGTTTCTGATTTAGAGCTGAGCTCAACAAAAGGAAACACTATAGGTTCCAATGACCATCATGCTACTAAAATGCTGAATGATCTGACATTGGCCATTAGTTGAAATTAGATTTCAAACCGATAGTCTTAGCTTAACCTATATGTCTTAAATGCCTTTAAATGGCTTAAAGACTGCACCCCATTCTGTCAGCCATGTTAGTCTTCAAGTTGTCGCAGGTCATTGCAACGTCAAACTGAATAGCCTTCTTTTGTTCTGTGAGATTGTTCCTGTCCTTACAAATGTTGTGGTTGGACACTTAGTTTCTGATTTTATGGGACCTTGATCACCTAAGATGCCTGCAGCGTGCTTCTGCGACAAGCACAGACGCCAACTTCAACGGGCACCGGTCCAGTCTTCTTTCTGTTGAGCTGCAAAGTTTTCACTGGCCCAAGTTGCGCCTGCTGCGGGACGCTGGCAGGTTTGCCGGAAATTTCTCAACAGATTTAAAATTCCGGCAAAGTTGTAGCCTCCAAGTTAGTTTTGTAAAACTGCATAACTGTTACACATCATTCCAGTAGATATGCTTTGATTATGACTAAATAATTATGCAGTTGCAATATGTAAATCTGACTGCAACACACTCAAGTAACAAAAAACACAAGCAAGATTGTTTTTCTGCTAATGAGAACTTGGGGCAACGTCAGAATTGGCCCAACTGAGAAGGTCTATGCCATGGTCCAAATTAATTGGGAAGACTACTGTTAAAAACTGGTTGATCAGTTTGGAAGGTAATACAAAACAATTTCTAAAGCTCTGGGGCTCCAACAAAATATATATTGTCCAAATGGAGAAAGTTTGAGACAGCACTGAATGTCTGTCCTGCCAGAATCTCTCCCAAGAGCAAGACATAAAATAGTTCAGGGCATCCCAAAGAACCCTAGAACAACATCCAGGTATCTGTAGGCCTCTCTCTTGCCTCAGCTAAGGTTTGTGTCCACAGCTTCACCATCAGAAAGACATTCGTCAAAAAAGGGGATTTACGGTAGCAAGTAGCAAGATTGAAACCACTGCTCACTAAGAAGAATTAGAAGGCTTGTCTCAAGTTTGCCAAAAAGCCCCATGGAGGATCTTGGAAGGATGTTATATGGAAAGGTGCTTCAAAATTTGAACTTTTTGGCTAACATGGCCCTGTTATGTCTTGTGAAAACAAACACACATAATAAAAAACATCACATCACACAGTACCACATTCCACAAGAACCTCATACCAAGAATTCTGCTCCATAGAGAACTCTGGAGAGTTCTTCAGGAGAATGTCAAACCATCCGCCTGGTGAGCAGAACCTGAAGTTCAGCTGGGTCATACAGCAAGACAATGATCCGAAAACACACAAGCAAGATTACATCAGAAGAGTTTTGCAACAGCCTAGTCAAAGTCCAGACCTAAACTAAATGAAAATGTTGTAAAACGAGAAGTTCACACAAATGTCGCTGAGTTAAAGCAGTTCTGTATGGAGGAGTGGGCCTGCATAGCGCTGTGAGAGACTAATTCATTATTACGCAAGCATTTGGTTGAGGTCTAGAGGTGGTATATTTGGGTCCAAAGGGCAATTAAGTTTTCACGTGGGGGTGTTGACTGAGTATTCTGAGTAACTTCTGTGTTATTTGTTCACTCAGGGTCCCATTTATCTACTATTAGGTTTTGGTTGAAGATCTGATTAAATTCAGTGTCAAAATATCAATATGTATAGTGTCTCACCCCTAACAAAGATGCACTGTGGTTTTTCTGCTTAAAGTAACACTTTGCATCTAGACCAAAAAGTCAATTTTTACCGTGAAATATTTTTCCACTTGTTAGCCATATCATTTAAATTCTCTTCACAGACCCCATAACGGATAAGAGATTTTTTTCTTTTATCAGAATGGTTGTTGATTCATCTGCTTTTATTTAGATTCATCTGGACTATGGTGAATTAGCCTTGATGCGCTCAGTGTTGTAACATACTGTAAGATATAATGTAATTATGCTGATAAATAATATGATATATCTATGCAAAGTGACAGACTCACTGCAATTCCACTAGAAACGGTACACATGTCTTTCACTGAGATTACAGTCGAGGGTGTGGTAAAACTCATTTTCATTACAATATTATGAAAACAATGTTATATTAATGTCAACAGGAAAAGACACAGACCTATTTTGCAGTATATTAACAAGTGCCTAGAAGGCAACTTATCCAGAGCAAACAGATTTATATGGTAGACGTGTGAGGTATGTAGACTGGACACCCCCCATAAAAGTCAGATGATACTGTTATGCTAATTGCAAGTATGCTAAATGCAATCTTAGTTTTGGCCAGTTGGTGTCAGTGATTGCCAGTAGAACACGTTGTTCCATGCTCCACCCAATGATGCCATTAAGAACACGGCGCAGCATTGTAATAAATAATTGTTTTTATTTATTCACTGGACAAGTGTATCCAACAGTAACCATTTCTACAGCTGGATATTTACAGGAGCAATTCATATAAAGCGACCCGCTCAAGCATTCAACGGAGGTGCCCTTCTTTGGACTGGAACAGATAACCAAACAATCCAATATTCCCCAACTCTGAGTTTAAAGATATTATGTCAAAACTGAGATGCATCAGTAGGTTTCCTAATTGTCCTTACTGGAGAAAAATAAATAGCTAATGAAACGTGTAAGGCACCGAAGCACCATGAAGACTGAATAAGAAAGTGTGTGAATGATCGCAGTGACCTAAATGACCTTGTTAGGCCGCAAACTTGACTGACACTCAATCTTTGAGTTGAATAAACTGTCCCATAGATGCTATTTACTAGTTACAACAAAATAAAAGAATATACAAACTAAATAAACATAATGAAGTGCCGGGCATATTATTAAATACCATGGCAGTAAACTGCTTTGACAACGAATCGCTGGGCCAAAAGTTTGAAACAAGGCCACTTTTTTGCGTCGATAATCACTTTTCCACATTGTACTCATTGGTTTAAACTCATCCCAGATGATCCCAGGCATTGGTTTCTTTTGACCCAAAGAAAACCTGAGTGAAGAGAGCCACAGACATGAAAATGATGGCGTGGGAGTCCAGAACGGCTCCCAAAGTAAATAAGCAATTTGAGGAATAAAAACTTTCATTTTGTTTTACTGTACTTTGCTGGTATGGTTGAGCTAGGCAATTTATTTAAAGTAACTTTACAAATTGAATTGTCCATTGCCAAATTAGTTAAAAAAAAATTATATCTGAGGTGGAAATTAGATTTATTTTCATCCATTCAAAACTAATATAAATTAAACAATTTCTTATACAAGCATGCATTTTCATGATGTTAAAAAATAAACATTTTAACCATTGGAATCAGATCTTGTTCTGCAGCCCCATACATTTTTGTTCCTTCTGGAAGAAACAGGTAGCAGTGACACAAACCACACATGGCTGTTTTCCATTTCTCCAAGTGAAGACTACAATTCATAAATTCATAAAGCCTGTGGATACTGATTCAACTGCAGAAGTGGTCGGCATTGTTCTGTCAGTCTGAGTTTCAATCAAAACCAATCAATAAAACTTTAAATGGTATAGTTAATTTCTATAAACTGAATTTTATCACAGCGCGCTGAACAGAATGGAATCAAAAAACCAGAAGACCCAGTGCCAAATAGGAAAATCTGGAAAATGATTCCCTGACCCCAGAGGCAGGCAAGAGGACTCCTGGAAAATGGCATAACAGAAGACACATATAGAATAATGCGGAATAATGAAGTAATCAGTGAGCGGCTGAGCAGACAGCAAGGTTGGAGGGATAGCAGTAACAGTGCTCTGCAGGTTATTCGTTCTTGATTCCTGGTTCTTTCTGCCAGAACTACACTGGAGAGATACCCCTCTATGGATTGGCCACATTTTATCTCTCCCATGCCAGTGAAATTGGGAAGATAAATACTCAAGAAAAGAATATTGTTAGCAACTGACAAACAACATAAAGGAGCGTATATACATTTAGTGTATAATATTGTGTGACATTATGTAGCATCAGCAGGAATAAATGATGGCAGCAAAGAAAGCAAAAATACAAACATATTGTTAGGTAATATAGCCATGAAGGTGATTACAGTATTTCCCGCCTCCTAAGAGCCAGACAGACCAACTGGGATAGGCCCAGTAATAGAGAAGCAACAGTGAGGAAAGCTGTTTGCACCTGAAGATTCTATTGCAAAATTCCACCATCTACCTCAGCACCCAAGATCGCTAAGGAACAAACCGACCAGAAGGTAAAACCTTACTGTGACGCTAAGACTAACCCTAACCTTAGTATGAATTTAAGGCAAACTGACTGAGATATGGAACCAGCTGTACTACAATGTACCACAATGAATTCAAAATTATCTTCTAAACCAATTCATTTCAAATTTTTTAATATTGATAACAAGGTGTGAGAACACTGGCTAGACATACAAATCACACTACACTGCAATTTAAACAGAGATTGAACACATCATTTGGAGGAATCTGGTGTGGGCTGGGGTAGAGGAGCTGCGGAGTCAGGGGAGAGGAGCTGATGTCCGGGACGAGTAAGCTGTCCGACCTTTCCCTAAAACCTTTTTCAAACTGTAACGGGAGAGCAAAAGCCTGTAACTGCACACGTGGGGATGAGACCCTAGGCCAGACAGGGGTTGCAGTTTTGCAATGTGTCAGACTTTTGGATCTTTACCGGGTAGGCTCAACACGACATCACCGTTCTGCCCGGGAGCTAATAGCCTCGGTCATCACATTGCATTTTCATCATGCACCTCAGTAATCATCTCAGGAGAAAAATTCACACGCAGACACATTAAACTGATAGACCCACACATCTGAAACAGAGTTATCTGTGTCAACAGCACGACAGTGCTTTAAAATCCCTTGAGGGGGCCTCTGAAAGTGCTCATCACAGAGACAGTGCGACTCTGATAATAAACATGATAGGTAAATTATAGATAAGTAACCGATAATGTGGCTAATACATTTGTCTTCTGAAGTCTTCTGAAATTTTGACTTGATCCGTTTCTTTTCCACACTGCAGGCTGGACAGACGTTTGCTCTGACAATTTGAGCCATCCCAGCTCGTGTGGTACCCACTGCTGTGCCATCCCGGTTGCAATCAGCTAATTACATGAGCCAGCAAACCAGCAAACTCCAGCTCAGAGGGCTCAGTCTGCACTCAGGCGAGCGCCTTTACTCCAGCTCAGAGGGCTCAGTCTGCACTCAGGCGAGCGCCTTTACTCTGGCTCAGAGGGCACAGAGCGCTCAGTCTATACTCAGGCGAGAGCCTTTACTTCAACTCCAAGGGCTCAGTCTGTACTCAGGAGAGTCTTTGCTGACTTAGGAGGAAGAAAAATTTTGACTTTTGACCTGAGCTGTGTCTGAAATATGTCCACAATCTTTCCATGGTCAATGAAAACCAAATAAAAAGCCCAATATTTGACCTGATCAATCTTAGTAACAATCTGAGTAATCTTCTAGCTACGATGGTTCCTGAGATCCTGTGAAGTAACGGGTTTTTTTTTCTTTTTGCAAACTGAGCAGTTTCGAAATATTTGCATCACAAAAACTGACCAGACAGGAGAAATTGTTTAAAATCTGTCAAAATCTAAGTCTCTATCTGCACAATTGCTGAAATAGCAGCGCAATCAAAACGATTAAAGTAAGAATAATATCCGTAAAAACAATATAACCCCACCGGTTTGTAGCATACTAATAAAGACATTTTTCAGTCGAGAGAGCGAACCCTTGTGTAAAATAAATTAGTGATGGATGGTTTTACACCTGGCATACCATAGATAAACTGATTGTCAGACTGTAGCATGAAATCCGAAGTATAATTAAATTTTGGTGCACAGCTTTCAGGGGTTGCTATGGTTACCACAATTTAGAAACATAGAAGTAGAATTGAGGCAGCTTATTCTGCATTAATGCCTTAGTCACAGGCTACACACTTAAAATTTTAAATTCTGTTTATAGTGTAGAGACCACATTTGACAACCTCAGCGTCATCATTTTTACTCAGTGCACCATCAGTTCTTTTACCTTTTTTGCCAACATTAAGCTTTAAATCAAAACCCCTGTAATCCTCTAAATGTTAATATCAACTGCGAATTGAATCGCACCGCTGGCAAAAAATTTTATTTTCCTCTGCCATTGTTTTTTTCCCCACAGAATCTCATGCTAGACAGCGGTGGTGCAAATTTTAAAAAGCAATATAAAAGAAATTGGAGGAAATCTGTAAACGTTTCATTCAAAAGCACAAATCTTCCTAACCAATGCAAAGCATTGTGAATCACTTAACTCCGTGTAATTAATACAGGGCTGTATTTGGTGCCTGTGAATACAGTGCAGATGGGATGTGGAGTTTTTCCAAAACCATGTGTTGTAGTTTGGAAAGGAGCTCTGGTAAAATTGGCGTCAAATTCAGATGACTGAATTAGGCCTCAGGCTTTTGGGATTAAAACTCTGAGCTCCAAGTCCAGAAATGTAGATGTTCAGAAAAGAATCAATATTTGCCCAGGGGGATTTTAGCATTGAGTACTCAGAGAGTGAACAGAATGAACAAGCTCCTGTTCTGGATGTCTTTTTAAAGTACGGATAAATTGGATTGTCTTCACTGAGTGTCATTGTCCCCCTTGTGATATTTAACTTGTTCAATTAATTGGTTCCAAAAAAGCACAAAAGGCTGAGCGAGAAGCGGATAACAAAGTGGATCGGAGAGCTTGTGACATCAGGAATTGCATGAAGGAGCCAGTCAGCGTGCTCCAGAAGAACATTTGCGGATTAACCTAAACCTGGGAGCTTTTCGCTACCCAGAATGCTCCATTTCTGGAAGAAGCCCCTGACTGCTGCCTGGCAAACGGGTGCAAGGGATGTGGTCAATAGGTGGCATGATGAAATGAAACAAAATGGCAGTCAAGAGACATAGAAAGTGCCACGTTTATCCCACGACGCAATGCTTGGATAAACTCATCCCTTCATGTTAAATTCAAATCGACTTAGGGCCAAAGTTTTGTGTGGATTTAATCAGCATCCTAATTATTTATGATGGTAGAATCCAGCTTTTTAGACTTGCAAATAACTTAACATACTTACAGGGCTCAGAGCTACACCTCCTTGCATATTGTAAAAGAGGGGGTAGGACGGGATGATATCCCGCTGAGGTCTCAGTGGTATATAAATTCTAGTTCATTTTTCTCCCCCGCTCCCACTCTCTTCTAAACCAATAATTCAATTACACTAAAGCAACGGCCGGGTAGACTGTGGAACAAGTAATTATTTCATAATGAAGTTCGCCTCTATCTTATTGACTTTGAGTGCACTGTTTAAAACAAATCTTAGCATCCACCTCTTGGTTCCTCTGATATTTAATATGTAAATACAAACCCACCTGACATCTAATTGCTCAAGAAATAGCAAAACTCTAAATTAAATTACTCCCCCCACCTCCTGTCGATCATTACACAAAGCTCACTTATTATTTCAGCAACCCCAAGCAATCCATCTGCGTGTGTGTCTAAAGATGAGCCTGATTCCATTTTCAGCTAAGATAAACGGTGGAACAGCGGGTGCTGTTGCCAAGGCAACGTCGTGGCCGATGAAGCCATCGACTGTGTACTGCTGAATGCGGCGCTGTGCACTGCAATCTTCAACAGCCAGTTCCTCCGTCCGGGGCAGCTTCCTATCCCGTTGACTCAATTACAAAAAAGATTGCAGAAAATTTTCCCTGGTTCCCATTCCTGGAGGTCAGGTTTATGGCCTGGCTGTTATCTTTAGCATTTGAATGAAAAATAATTAGCAGGGTAGTCGTCTTTTGATGCAAATACACCAGGCAAGGGCGCTGACCGGAGCATGCTGATCAACTTTCCTCCGCATGGGTGTATTTATCATGCCCATTATTGTGCCCGTTATTGTGCCCATTATTGTGTCCATTATTGTGTATGTTTTCCAAGCCAGGCGATTCCAGCTGTCATGTACAAAGTTTAAGAAAATGCGTCTCCAAATGTCCCTCTGGTGGAAAGGCATTTTACCTCTACCCACAACACAGCTGATGTCAGTGAAGTCTGCAACGTTATGCAATCCACAACATTAGGAGCACTGTTCACCTCATGTCATTGTGAATATAATCATATAGACAACATTGAAAATCATGTTGTCATCATGTACGCACATTCAGCAGTGTCATTTACTGTTTCTTGTAGCTAGACAGGGGGAAATCCTGTCACACTATATAGACTTAATGTCTCTATCCAAACCCTGCACTCCCTCATTAAATACGTAAAAAGTAATTAAGGCGAAAAGAGACCTTGCTTCTAGAGAGAGGGAACTACATGTGAGGGAACTTGTCATGGGTCCATTGCTGGACAAGATGCGAAATATGGTCAAAACAATGCATGTTTTTGTTTTTGCAAATACAATAATAATAATTTATTTCAGAAAGAGATCTCAGAAATGGTTTTTATTTTGGTGTTTAGTCATTTCATTATGGCATGCATGAGTACCTTATTTTAGGTGTATCACATGGAATTTGTTGACTAGGCTTATTGATCATGAAGGTGTGAAGCCTAATGGGACGATATTTTTTTGTAACAGACTTATACGCAGTAATCCCTGAATTCAGAACTAAATCCAAAAGCCGGTGAAGCCCCTTTCACAGTGACTCAAGATGGCTCAATGTCACTCTAATTCCGAGGTGGTTTCGTAATGCATGCCCTCATCCATTTTTAATCTTTTCCTTGTCACATTAAGTGTAAAAACTTTGATCAATGTCAGAATTACTTAGTAAGAGAAGGCCTTCCTAAAGCCCATCACAGATTAAGTGAAAAACATGCTCCTGAGTCACTGTGATCAGATCTAGGGTTACCCTAAAGAATAAGCTTGTTATATTTAATATACCGTCAGAGGGAGAATTGAGCTCTGATTTTTCTAAGCCTAATCTGCATATTATCTGTTTGTTGAACACTCAACAAACAGATTTGTAGTTCACATGCTACGTTGTATAAACACTATTTTATTGTTTTTTGCCGAGACCTCCAATCCGGCATCTTTCCCTGAGTATGAGAGACACAGGAGATGGTTTGGTCTTTCCCAGTGTAATGCACTGGTCCATCTTAATGTGGAAAATCAGTCCAATGCAAAAGTACCAAAACTTTAAGTGCTATGTCTAATTGTCAAGTCCTCAGAGAGCAATTCCCCAGTGCTTGTGGTCTCCCGAGAATTTCCCTGGTTTTCTGTTCACGTGCACTTTGGGCATTTTGGTTAATTGAGTCCTTGTTTTCTGTTCACTGAGCACACCTGTCCATGGTTACCTCTGTTAATTAGTTTATAGTATATATACCCCTTTGCATTTATAGTAACCTGTGCTATTTTGTGGTTTCAACCAATTTCTTTCTAAATGTTTATCTACATTGTACGTACTGCCCATTTTGCCTGGTCTTGACTGCACTTGAGTCCACCACTTCTACGTTACAGTCATCAATGTGCCAACCCATTTTAATGTGAAAATGTCTGACGACTTGGTATGTCTAGCAGTTACTGATGCATTTTTCCTTATACAGCGAACAATCGTTAATCATTAATGACCGGTGATGGCCACAGAGAAAAAGAAACCAAAACTACAAAGGAACAATTGATGCTTTAAACTGCGGTTTAAGTCCATGAAATTAAACTTGATCTCTGAGTGTAAACTGGGGTATTAGATTTCCCAGGGTGAAATGACCTATCAATAGAGAAAAAATAAAGCATACAGATAGACTTTGTTTTTTTGATATTGAATGATATTAAAATTTAAAACCTGTTTTAAAGGTAGGACCTAACTGTAGCCCTTCCTTAGATTGAACCCTCACCCTTGCCATCACAAGCCCTCTATTATTGTACCCTAATGCTAAATTTTTGTTCTCCAGATGCTTCAAAAAGGCTTTGTAAGATGTGCAAAAAACTAGCTCAGTAGGAGAAAATGCTTCTGTGTGCATCTTTACAGTACAGACAATAGAAGTGAAGTAAACCACTGATAACAGACTGAAATAAAAACTAACAGCTGTGGGAAAATTGGACCCAATCAAGGTCAAGAAAAACAAGATAGCATCAGTTAAATGTAAACAGCTACAGAAACAATGCAACATTAAATGTTATATCATTTTGTCAGTCTACCATGCAAAAAACATTTTGTGTTTTATAATAATTTTTTTTCTGCCTTTGCAATTTATTTATTTTTAAACAACCTTTTTCTGAAAAATATGATATGCTTATCTGTTTACTGTTTAATTAATAATAGACCAGACATTAGTCTGGATTACAGCTTTGGGAAAGCCTCACTCCTTGACCACTAGACTTTTTGAAGGTCTCCATAATCCGTAATATTACCCTCCCCCTCCTTAAATTGAATTCGGACTAAGAAAGTATAGTATTTTCATCACTATCTCAACAATGTCTGCTCTTGTAAATGTAGCCCCAGTAACCTACTAAATTTTACTTACACCCACTGCCTAGTTTTATACCCCAAATTCTTCCCTCCGATCATAACGTAAAAGAGGTTTTAACGTAAAACACTTTCTCTGTCATGTGAGCAAACTGCTGCCATCCAAGGGGATTAAAGAATCTCTGGGAATGGAGCCAGATGGCCAGCAGTATATACTCCAAGACCGGGAAAAATCTCTGCTCAAATGAGTGTACAGTCAATTAAAAAGTTACATGGTGAGTGAAAGAGTGGGCAGGGATGTTTAAAACGCAACAAGTGGTAAAAGTGTGCATTTATAGGAACAGTCAACACCTTCGAGAAAGTATTTTGTGCTATACTTTGCATTTCATGGAACGGTTCTTGGTCCTTAGAGTTTTGTTCTCTAAAAAGTGAAGAGTCATGTGGGCATTTCCTTAATTACCATGTACTATTTTGTTAAAGAATGCAAACGGTCAGCGATCATGCCAGCCGTCATATCAATCAGCTACTTCTGAGGAAGAACACCCAAAAGCCTTCGTTAGAATTGGTGAGGTCAAGATTATAACCAAAATTAGCCATTGTGTTCCCATTTCGAATTAAAGACGCCCAGAGGTAACTACCATGATCACATTTTACATGAAAGGGGGATAATTGGCGCCTTTTATGCAGATTCCGATTAGGCCGTGAGTGAATAATACATCATCCAAACTGGAGTCCAAAAGGACTCCCCTAATGAGAGTGAAAAGAGGATGTTTAATTCAGTCATGCTCTGAGCCTTCTGAAAGATGGAGGGTGATGCAATCTGCGAACAACTTCCCGAGAACTAACCTGTAGGGTTTGCACCAATTGCTAGATGAGACTGCCATGCAGAGGACAGTGGTGAGCTCTTGACTGTACAGAACATACAGAACAGCTTTGATGTTTCAGAAATGTAAAATATTAAGTATTCTGAACCACAACCATTAATTATGTGTTTTCTCTCTAATTTGGAATCACCAGTTGTGCTAATTTCTAGTCGCCCTCAGTCGCGAGTTACGGGTTAATTTAAGTTTATTTAGAACTGCAGCATAACGTTTCATTTTAGAATCTGGTTCAAAATAAAGCATTGAACGTTCTTTAGTGAACAGATACATTGTGAGTCGATTGAAAGTCTATATTTATTCAAATATTTCTTTGCTGATACGTGTAGTAAGGGTAAAGCAGTCTGTACGTTGACGGGAAAGCCATCCACTTTGCAATAACTCTTTCCATAACATAGATTTGTGCATAGATTCATTGACTGTACTCAAAGTTTTCTCTGCCAATGATGGTGCTGAATGTGAAACTGCCGTGGCCTTTTTATTAACTTTTCCTCATTTAACCTATCTGTATACAATCTGTCCCTCCAATCACTTTAACAACACGTTCTGATCTCTCCACTTAACTCAATTTAAAACTCAGTGAATACACCATTCATGATCCCAAAGTGTTAGTGATATTTCTGTCCTTGATACGCACCATTTTGCCTTTGTTTGTTCGTTGCTTCTCACCCTGTGTGTCCTCCAATTGTCTTTGTTTGTTAAATTATGCGTTTAAATTAATTCACATTTATATTTTTATCTGGGTGTCTATGTTAATTTAACAGACCTTTACTCATAATGTAAGTAAATTCAATTAATAATTGTGATTCTATTGTGTGATGAAGTGTGGGGCACTGTGGTCGAGGGCCGGTATTTTGGGCCATGGACTTTGCGCTGCCTCTACCCATTTTAAGGTAATGTAGTCCTATTGGCCTGGTGCAGTAGGACTCAGGAGGGACTACAATCCCCAGGAGGCGTGGGGAGTTGGGGAGTTGGAGAGTTGGAGAGTTGGGGAGTTGGCGAGTTGGCGAGTTGGAGAGTGTGTTCTGAACTGAAAGCGGAATTGGTTGTGAGAGGCAGGTCCAGGTGTTTTTAGCTGGTAAGCAGCTTAGCCGCCTGGCCAGTTAGGTAGGGACACTTGAATAGTTTGCACTCCAAAAAGGCTTTTGTTTGTTTACCTTGTTTTTCTTTTTCTTTTTTTGAAGCACTGTAAATAATAAACACACAGGTACCATCCCATTTAAACTTAACTCAAACTTCCATTATTTTATGCCAGAGGACAGTGTAAAAGATCTGGAGGGAGTGACAAACAGTCCCAGATTTGTCACACATGGTGGAGAAGGCGGGCAACATATTAGTTTGTCTGTGCATAAAAGAAAAACATTAAATAATTGATCATTTAAAAATGAGACTTATTTGATCCACTATACTTTACTACATATAATGTTTAATTATTGTGAATACTCGTTACATGTGCAAGACTAAATAAACTATTAACACGGATAAGTAAAATCTACTTCAATCTCAAATTAATTGTCAGCAATTCCTGCTATGTAATCAGTATAATTGTTAAGCTCTCAATAAAAGAACACAGTAACCCATCAGGATCCAAACCACATTCAGACTGAGAAAATTAGTAAGCTAAAGCAAACCATTGAAGGAAGATATATCCTAGTGTACAACATTAGTGTGTGTTCGTATGGTTATTCACATCTTCTGGAAATCCATCATGCTGTACCTGATTTTCCCCTAGTTGGAACTACAGGAGGGCTTATTATAGTGATTTAATAGGATTTAGTGGGAACCATTTTTGTGAGAAAAGAATTTCTCTCAGCTGGGCTGTCAAATTTCATATCAAACGTGCCTGTTTGAATGCTTTATTGTCAGTCTGTAATTTCAATAAATTGGATTTGAATAATGGAAGGCACAGAAGACAACCATGAAATATCTGGCGATAACCCTCTAGCAACCCTGATGCAAAATGGTAGGGTAATGCATGACAAAATCTTAAATATAAAAAGTCCATAGATGAATGTAGAAATGGCACATAAAAATACACAAAGTATTTGTTTTTAAAAGGGGGCATGTTTGTAAAAAAACTATACATATCGTCTTACATGCACAAAAAAGTACCAACCATATTTTGAAAATATCAGCCTGAATATACTAATAATTAAACAGTATTATTTACTATTATTTAAGTTTTTGTAGTCTGATTTTCAAATAGGGCAAAAAAAGAACTTGGTTTTCAAATTCACTTTGTACTGTTCATATATGTAAATTCTTCAATCTTTAGATTCAGCAATGCAAATCAGATTTCAGAAATTACTTTGCAGCTCAGTTTTTGATTTGCCTATTTAGAAAATGAAGGCTGTGTTAAAAACACAGATACATGGATGAACTAAAAAACCAGGTCAGAAAAATACACAACGGGGGTCAAGATTCCCCCATGGGCTTCCCCAAAGGAGGTGGGGGCAACTTACCCCATGGATACAGATCACATACTTTGGCCAGAAAAAAGATGCCAGCTAACAGCAGAGCATGCCATGTCTGAACACGAATACATCCCCACAATTGCAGTGGAAAGCTAAGCGACAAAGCCAAGTCTGGTAAATATCTTAACCTTTAAGAGCAATTACCATCTCTATAACGTTACTTTTTCTGGGTTTGCTAAATAAAGAATTGAAATCATTGATATAGTTATTCATCATAGTTTTAGTACATAATATTTAGCATGTTTGGAAATATTCTTAAGACGGGATGTGGGTATGACCAGTTTGCGCCTGGAAGATGCGAACTTGTGGCTCTTCTGGAGTGAACATCATTAAATGATACAGAGCAATGCTGTGTAATTTAGATTGGAGATAGATTACAGCTTTGCTCTCTTTAGTTTTAGGTTCTTAAACCACAGAAATTTAAATTCTGCTGACATTCCGACATTCCTCAATTTCAAATTGAAGAGAAAAAGATTTTCACATGACTTCTTGTTTTGCCAAGGAAGTTTTGCAGTGCTGAGCTACGAAAAACATAAGTTACTTGTTAATGAATGCTATGACAATATGAACTATATATATTATAGCTTTCTCCAACATTCATCTAAATTCAAGCAGTCGATTGACAAACAAACGCGAGAGCATGGAGCTGTATTTTAACTATGGATGGTTCTAAGGCTCAAAAAAAAAAATGTGAAAAAAATTAACGGCATTAAGCATTTAAAATTAATCGCACGCGTTAACGCATTAACTTTGAAAGCCCATATTTATATGGTCGATCAGCCATAACATTATGACCACTGACAGGTGAGGTGAATAACACTGATAATCTCGTTATCATGGCACCTGTCAGTGGGTGGGATATATTAGGCAGCAAGTGAATATTTTGTCCTCAAAATTGGAAGTTGATGTGTTGGAAGCAGGAAAAATGGGCAAGCACTTTGACAAGGGCCAAATTGTGATGGCTTGACGACTGGGTCAGAGTATCTCCAAAACTGCAGCTCTTGTGGGGTGTTCCCGGTCTGCAGTGGTCAGTACCTATCGAAAGTGGTCCAAGGAAGGAAAAGCGGTGAACCGGCGACAGGGTCATGGGCGTCCAAGGCTCAGTGATGCCCGTGGGGAGCGAAGGCTGGCCCATGTGTTCCGAGCTGTTGAGGCTCAAACTGCTGAAAAAGTGAATGCTGGTTCTGATAGAAAGGTGTCAGAACACACAGTGCATCACAGTTCGTTGCGTATGGGGCTGCGTAGCCGCAGACCAGCCAGGGGGCCCATGCTGACTCCTTGCTACTGCCGTAAGCGCCTACAGTGGACACATGACAATGGAAGAAGGTGGCCTGGTCTGATGAATCACAATTTCTTTTAAATCAGGTGGATGGCCGAGTGCGTTGCTTACCTGGAGAACACATGGCACCAGGATGCACTATGGGAAGAAGGCAAGCCGGCGGGGGCAGTTTGATGCTTTGGACAATGTTCTGCAGGGAACATGACACGTACCACCTACCTAAGCATTGTTGCAGACCATGTATACCCTTTCATGGCGGTATTCCCTGATGGCATTAGCCTCTTTCAGCTGAATAATGTGCACTGCCACAAAGCAAAAATGGTTCAGGAATGGTTTGAGGAACACAACAACGAGTTCAAGGTGTTGACCTAGCCTCCAAATTCCCCAGATCCCCAGAAGTCCAAACCATGGAGGCCCCACCTTGCAACTTACAGGACTTAAAGGATCTGCTGCTAAGGTCTTGGTACTAGATACCACAGGTATATATATATATATATATATATGAATTTACAATGCAACTAATTAAAATAATGTGGTTGAATTGACACTTATTCTTCAGCCATTCTTAGAAATTGTTGTTTAACATTGCCGCGTCCCCTTGGCATCATCAACATTTTTGATGGCAGGCCCACGTAACTGGTTTGATGAGAAGGCAAGAAATTACACAGACCTACAGTCCTAAGAAAAATCAGCTGATTAAGACGTAAAGGTGCATTGCACTAGATCAGTCTCATATTTAAAAGTATTTATTCTCATTTTAAATTAAATTTTACAAACAATAATTGTATGTATTTGCACTATGAGTAAACATTAGTGAAGGCTTAGGTTATTTTAATAGTGGTCAGATGACGTCAATCAATAGTTGAATTAAATTAACACAGATACAAATATAAAAGAGTTTGTGAAACAAAGGGAGTTTACCAACAAAATGGAGGAAAATGTGAGGGGAAAAAAAGAAATTTGAGGAGGAAGAATAAAAAATGATGGGGGATACTTCAGCTTGAGTGATCACATGTGGGTGGACAATGGATCCGAATAAGGGAAAAGGTAAAATGATGCATTTACCTGGGTTTGAATTGGGATAAGTGGTGAGATCAGCTTGTATTGTTAAAAGCTGCTAGTGAGAGCAGATAGCATGCAAAGGGTGTATGTTAAACTAGATCTACAGGCAGGTCAACAATTATGTCAAGGAAAATACTTCACAGCCACTTAAGAATTGGCAAGAAAAACTTTAAAATAGCTACTTTTGAGTGTAAGCCACCTCCAAATTCTTTAACAGGTCCTTATAAGGTAATTAGCCATTTTAGGCCTAAGCCCTAGTGCATTAACTAAGGTGCTATATTAACTATTTCCACATGAAGGCCTAGAAATCCGTGTATATGTAGCACTTTTCTCTTTTTAGTGCGCTGGCTTGGTGGGGCGTGTGTGAAAAAGAGGACAGGGAATGTCTGTTTTTGTAGTTTTGAAGGAAATGCAATTTATGGCATGCTTCAGGTTCTTTTTGAATGACTGCTTGAGTTTGAAACCAGTGGCTAAAGGGCAATGGTTGATGATGTCACTTCTTGGTGCTGAAAAACAGATGTGTAGCTTGTGTGGACCATTGTAGTCCATAAACTCAACAGGTGTGTCCTGAGCAGCAGAGTTGGTTCTTAAAATAAGTCCAGTTTCGTTTTTTTAAAATGCCTGGGCAGACAAAATTGTGGAGATTATTACTTTCTGGTTTGATGCTTCATGTTAGATAAAGCTATTTCTTCGCAGCTGCTGGTCTTTACTTCAACAAAACTTGGATGTTTCTCTTTTTTTTCATCCACCTTGCTATTCTCGCCATAATGGTATTCCGTCAGTAACACCCACTCTTTAATCCTCTAAAGTAGAAAGGGACTATGAATTTGGCAATCTTGTCTGGTGTAATAGCGCATTGCATGTTGAATGTGAGAGAGTGTATATAAATGTGTGTGTGCTTGTGCGCGTGTGTGTGCATGCGTGTGCGTGTGCGTGTCCATGTGTGTGTGTGTGTGTGTGTGTGAAGAGAGAGTGTGTGTGAAGTGAAACGGTGGGAGTGGTGAGAAAGGGTTACAACCTTCTATGCAGATAAGATCTGTGAGAATTTCCCCACGCTAACATGACAACACGTAGGCCACAAAAGGTTCCCCAGTCGAGGCCAGGGAAACAGAGAGGATCCCCTTGGCAGCTGCAAGTTAATTATATAGAGAGAGCAGCTGAATAGACGGATTAGCGCATTCACTAAAAGGGAAAAGGCAGGAGAGACTGTTTCACGTATTTTTTTTGTTTCCTACAAAATATACTGTTCTCTGACCACATATTGAATGCATGGAATTTAATTGTGGTGAATAAGGAATCAGCTCCGGATCAGCAGATGAGGCTCCATGGTGTCTGGGTAGATTGTCCTGGAGGGCCCTTACACTGAAGCAATTGGGTGGATTGTCCTGGAGGGCCCTTACACTGAAGCAAATGGTCTCTTCAGAGGGAGATTTTAAATTTCTGCGTTGAGTGACGGCTGTTGGTCGACATCTTCAAAAGGGAACAAAGTTCCTCTTTAGGAGCTTTTTAATGTCATTTCTTGTGTTTGTTTGTCTTCTTTTATCATGTGTGGCATCTGCTGGCTGTTTGACCTGGTTTTTTGTTTAGTCGCAATAGTCTGCTTTGCAAAGACTGAGACTGGGTGATACTGTAGAGATTATCTATTGCTAATCCTGGGAACTTTTTACATATGCAAAGACTAATCCAAGTTTTGTAGTTCCGGACATCTGCTTTGTTGAAATTGATACAGACATGCTAGAAACAAAGAAGTGTAGCAACAACAATATTAATATTAGAATATAACAACAGACACCTCAAAATCCTACCAATATATAAATATATATTAATGTATTTAAGTGGGTTGACAGAATACTTTGAATTTATCCAGGGGACAGACTCTGTAAGTAGGTTGACAGGAAAGATTGAATCAAAATTACTTTAATGATGATCCCGACAAATAGACAAAGATCTCATCTCATCTTGCAAAGTTCAAAACCACAAATTTAGTAAATTTAGGCATGCCATAATTCACAGAATATGGAAGTTTGGTTTATGTACAACTTATGTTGCCACTGTGTCTGTCTATATCTTTCTATGATAGGTGTTTCTGTGTCGAATTTACCTCCAAAAACAAAATAATTTCCCCAGATGCTAAAGTCAAGTTAATGGTTATAAAAAACAGGGAAGGGGGCTTATTGATGTTCTTGTCAACTTGTTAATATTGTGTGCAAAAACTGAACTACTTCAGTACAGCAGCCTAAAGCCCACTCCACCCTCCTAAAGCCCACCCAACCCCACCTTCCAGACTCAGTTTTGACTCCATTACTGCATCCGTATATAGCCACATGAGGGCGCACATGAGCTTGTATAAGAGAAGAGGAATAAATCAATTCAAAATGACAGGTAGACTGACCTTAACCAGACAACCGATTGGTAAGGATGAGGGCAAGAAGAGGCAGCCTCCAACAGCTACTGTAAATCACTGCAGTAAAGCTTGTGCCGTTTCAGTCAGCATATTTGTGAGCTTAAATTCAAGGCCACCACTACCACAGCTTGCAGGCTGATCTCTGACCATTACTTTGACATAAATAATTTATTTGTGTGCATTATAACAGGGGTAAAATCACATTGTTATTATTTGTATGTTCTGGAAATATGAAACATGTTGAATGTAGTTTTTTGAATTGTTTTTTATTGTTCTGATTGGAAACCTGTTGTGTGAGTGTGAAATGCCTGCAATGTGGTCGAAAGCAACGAGTGGAAATTAATTAAATGATTGAATTTCCAAACTCTGCACAATTTTAAATGTGTGCTGGAGTGAAACATTCTTCCGCCTTTGGAGCCCAAAGCATTATTCCCAATGTGACAGGTCTGCATTTCTGGCATGCCTATTCCCCCTGGGAAGTTGTTTTGGTTTATATGTTTTTAAAATTCATTCTTTTATCAGCCGAGGTCTCTGCAGCGGGCTGCAGCTCCCGAGAGTTCCTCACAGGAAGCCCATCCCAGTGGAGTTCTCGGGTTTCTGCCTGAATGAAAAGACGCCTGTGTTCCTGGTAATTAGAGAATCCCAACCCAAAGCACGCTACCCAGATTCTCCAAACAAATGGGGAGGGAAAAAGGGGGAAAAAATCTGTTGACTCCACTCCTGACATTGAAGTGAGACATTTTCTCCCCTTCATCCAACTTTTAAAGAAACCATAACGTGAGACTTTAATTACAATGTCACATATCAGTTATGCTTGGAAACATTTCGCCGGCTCAGTTTACCAGAAAATCATTTCGCGAACAATCTACCGTTAAGGCAAGCCCAGCGTGAATGGTGTTCAGAAATGATACACATATACACCCATTTTTTATTAAAAATGTAATTTAGCATTGTTTACTCTACCAGTCAGGCACTTACCATGTACCAGTTGGGCTTAGCTGTCGTTTATTGTTTTAAATGCTTTGGAGGACTTTTAAACAGTGTTTAAAACTGTGGGGGGGGGGGGGGG